>CM052208.1:599964-621062 GCA_028454225.1 Lasioglossum leucozonium
TCTCTCTCTCTCTCTCTCTCTCTCTCTCTCTCTCTCTGTGTGTGTGTGTGTGTGTGTGTGTGCGTGTGCGTGTGCGTGTGTGCTCGTCACCGGTTCGCGCGATTCGATACAAGCTCGCGGTGATCCCCTTTCTTTCGGATCGAGATAAAGCTCTCTCGGATAGATCGCGCATGCACCGAGAAAGAAGCTCGGCCTACCGACAAAACGCGTCCGCCGGTCCGAGCCTATGATTTATTCCGGCGCGAAGCACCCACCAGAAATATCAGATACCCCTAATGAATTTCTCGGGTGGTGTGCGTGCATGTGCCCAGCTCTAAGGGGGTGGGAGATGGCCCGCCGAAAGAAATATGGGGTGAACCGACGACACGGAGAACAACGCGCAAGGCCTAACAGAAATATCTCCTCGTCGAGTGCCTTTGGTTATCCATGTTGATGACCGAGCTGACCAATGGAACCCGGAAGAATACAAAGTAACGAGATCAGTATCGAACCAAGTTGACAATTTACAAGTTCGCTGCAAGCGCAAGGAAATCCATTGATTTAACCCTCGTATAATCCTCGAGATAAAGTTTACCCTCTTTCTGTTTCAAACATTCTCATATTTTTGATTTTCTTACTGCCAGGGTACAACTTGATGCACAGTGACTCCGAGAAGTTTTTGAACTAATTAATTTATTATTGGTAAGACTAATTAATCGACGTGTAACGACAACGTCCCTGGGCTTATGCTGTAATCCCTTAACCAACGTATACTTCTCGGGAGAGAAGTTTGTTAATGCTAATGTATAATATAATATTTAGTTTAAAAATAAAGAGTGAACCCCGCAGAAAAATGTGAAAAGCGAGATTATTGCACGACAAAACAGAAAATTGGCGAGAAGAGAAAGCAAAAGATGAAAGAATAGAAGATTCGAAACGCGGCGCGGCAAGAATTCAACCGGTTACGAGATGAATGGCACGTGGCCCGCATGAGATTGAGAACGAGAAATATTCAGCACGGAATTCGCGAGAAATTAGGCGTGAAATACGCCGTGCGCTTCGAATATTTCTGCCACCGACAGATTTCGACTTTCCTGTCAGACACGGGCTTAGACAATCTATCGATCTGCCTGTGTATTCGCCGTGAACTCTGAATTCGTCGCGGCTCTTTTCTGCAGTGTAACTGCTTCACCCTCACTTGTAACCTTGGGCGGCTACAGAACTGGCTAGAAATCTTCCGGATTTCATTCCCTTTATACATATGTATGTCTACGTCGATACTCACCTTGACAAAAACTATCCGATCGAACAAGGTAAAAGTATCATTACATAATATACAAATATTTACTAATTTTATCGTACTTCTACGTTTGTTTCGTTGAAAAAAAAGATATTTCTTTACTTTCGCGTTAAAATTCATTTATTTTGTAAATGTTCAATCTACATATGTTCTATGCTGATAAAGGTATGCGTTATACATAAAAAGTAGATAAACATTTTCAAATTGTATCGAAACATTTTTCATGGGCGTCTTTTCGAGAACGGTATAATAAGCTGTCAGAAGTTTCGCAGACAGTATGCAGACAGACTGACCACTGAAACGCGGTTTAAAGAGTCTAGTGCAAAGGCAAACGTCAATCTCAATAAGCTCGGACCATGGCAGCACACGCGGTACAACGTCGCGTCATGTCCGTGCTTTCAGTTGTTACGTCCGACGCAACACGCCTCCATTTGTATTCCTTCGGCGAAACCAATCTCCATAACGGAAACGTGTTGCTGGACTTCTCGGGCAGCGTCAACGATTTCTTCGTGTCTACGTTCACACGCCTTTCTACTTTTCACACCACGAATTTGTACGACGACCTAGATATCGGCCTCCGTTGCCATCCGTAGTTTCGGAGGCTACCCATTTTTCGAAAATTTTTCACACAACCGATTGCGTCATGACTGTCTACAAAAGAGATCGTTCTTTGTCACGATATATTTTCTTTCCTTTTTTTTTTAGTTTCATATTCCAGGAACGTTATTATACTACTCAATGTATTTTATTTTGACCTAGGTATAGTGTTACACATCGCTGTTATGAATTGTTAAAAAGAGTAAGTTTGACAACACGTAAAAGACCACGTTCACTAATTAAGTACTAAATATTTTATCCAAGAATCGTCATCTTCTTAAATTTTGTAAAGAAGACTCCGAATCGAGGAACAACATTAAATTATAAAAAGGTTTGACCAAAGTGGAAGGCAGTGTCGGATGACCGCAGCAGCGGCAGCTGAAAAAGATTTAAATAATCGTATATATCGAACGCGGCAATAAATCGCCGCATGTCCATCCGGCCCCCCAGCATCGCCACCCTAACTACTGGCATCTATAGCAATGGGGTGGACCGGTGATATATGTCTTCCCTATAACAGCCAGAATCAAAACACCGTCCTCCCCTGCTACGGCGATGTTTGTCCTTCGGCCAGCGACTTGTGCGGCAGACAGTTGGTATCGGTGAAATCGCTGTATTAATTAACAGTAAATTACGGGTTCCAGGAGAAGACGGAATTCTGATTACTCCAGGATTCTTATTCATTTTTCGGTGCACAGGTTCGTAATGAGTAGCACAATTTATCGTGATCAATATCTTTAATTAGAAACACTAATTAGAAATACATCCTCGCACATGCATATGCCTGAATGATGCACATAATGATGACTTGTATTAATAAAATGGTAAAAGATGTTTACGATTTGCATTTGTGCGGAGAACATGATTCTTTATGGAGATCTTGTATATTTGGGACACTTTTTATATGAAATGAAGTGTGATCGATACAAATGTCTAATGGTCGATAATAGTTATGCAACGTGTGAAAAAATTTCAAAATTCAAGCGGTGCTCTCAAAGCGCTGAAACTTTCCAGCAGCAATAGTTCCCACCATTTCGACTCCGTATGAGAGCAACAGCGCAGCTCTAGGATGCACGGAGGGTGGGTGCAGAGTGCATGATGCTTGAGGAACGCGTTAAACGGGCCTGTAAAACCTTAATGCCGTAGCCGGTCGACGTGCTGTATCTGGCCAGGAACAAAATCCTGGCGTAGACGAGATTACGGAACGGTGGTGAACGTTGGTCACTTGACCAGTATTACAGATGTAATATCGTAAACAATGTCCCTCTCAGCCGGAGGCCACGTTTATATCTGCACAAGTCACGAGACCCCAGCCCCCTCTTTAGCTGACGCAAACCGCCCCCCCCCGCCCCCATACCTCTATCCTCTTTAACCGGGGCCTGGCGAAACCAGGGAATCACCTTGCAACTCCCTTCTCTATCTCGGTGTGCACCCTCGGCGCGAACCCTTTGCAAGCGGTACCGGTCGGTGTTTACTGTTGAATATTCATTCTTTGCCCTGATACAGGCCGCGAACACGAAGTGTCCACACATTAACCAGTCCCTGGGCTGACCATCCGCTTACCCATCCGTGACCCTTTCGCTGGTTTTATTGTGAAAGACGCGCGCGGCTCGTGTAATCTCCTCCCGCGGTGCACTTCTGATCGGGGTGTAAAGAGGGATTAAAATCAGCTGGACACTTCGTACGTCGTGTCTCCTCGAAGCGAAACGCCTGTTCTCCGCCTCATAAAAATGTACTTGTTGCCCGCTCTTTTATGTTCTCACCGCTCAGGACTCCTCTGTGTTTCGAGTCTGATAAACCCTTATCGGGCCCTGACGCATTCTACGTAATTCGCTGCTGGCTCGCAGTTTTATTCGGTGTGGCTACCGATTTTATCGTCTTCCGCGCGGTGTCGCATGTCGGTGCGAGTCCCACGAAAAAATTGTAATGTCACGCCGAAGGTGACACACGCGGTACGGGTGAACACTTTGACGAAAGTTTCAGCAAGATATTAATTTAGATAATGTCCTACACGTTCAATAATTATATCAATTTTTTAAGGAACACCGAGCGATGGCGGTAATTTCTTGGAAGTCATTGCTAAAAGTATTCTTGACAATTGTGTATGTCAAGGTCCGGGTCATCTGTCTCCCCTAAACTGAATAATTGGAAAAAGTGTTTTAGCTCTGAACCCTTTCTACTATAACGTGTTCCTAAAGATGATCTAGTTTTGTTCGACGGGAGAGGGATATTTTCAAAGGAATAGAAAGAAGGGTGAATGTGTCGAAACAGTCCCAAAGAAAGCAGAGGGATGAACGGTGCTGCGGCTCCGACCACCTCGAGCCGGATTTCCATGTGAACGGGCAACGTGTACCGGCGTGGAATTATCATATCGGATGATCTAGATACACGGAAACGTCGATGGACTGACGAGAGTTCTCTGATCGAAGTGCCTCCGTTACCATCGGAATGGACAATAACGAGGGAAAGCAGGGATCCCTTGGAGCGTTCACCCAGGATCCCTTCTTCGAAGATTCTTCTTCTTCCTCCCTCCCCTCGCTAACCCCTCTCACAGTTTCTCCCATCCTGGTCCCGTGTCCGCCGTAAATACGAGACTCGCAACTGTACTATCGCGGGAACAATAAAAATAGACCTCTGCCCGTATAGAGCTCGCCCGTTTACTATCAGGCCGCAAGTTACGATTAAAAGACCGCACGGCGGACCCGCCCAGGCCGTGTCTCGAGTTCTCAGAATCCGGGAATACCCCGTCGCACAGGATTCGACAGGGGCGCACCGGAAGGGGCCAGAGCCGCAGATCTTTGCCGCGGGAGTAACCGTGGCAGGATACCGTGCACGCCCGGCCCGGCCCGGCCCGGCCCGACCCGACTCGGCCCGGTGACTCGAAACTCTCCTCGCGGGTTTATGCTTATCGTAAACATCGCCGCAGACAAATCGTCCTTGATCTTTGCCGTGAATCCGCCCGAGAAACGATAGATTCGACGATTCGTAAATACCGCCGAAGAGAAACGAACCGTGATCGTCGTTCTGCCGCTAGCGAAAAAATCTGCGAGCAGTGGCAGTCCTGCGGTGAACTCGGACGCTACAAAGGTAAACGTCGATACACTGGATATTTAACGTCGGTAACGTCAACACCACCTTGTTCTACATATAGGTGGTGTTGGTAACGGTCGTTTCGGAATATGTAGAACGTTTGAAAATCCAGTTCATAAATCATTTCCTTTTTAATGTGTTTTATCTGTCGGTTAGGGAAGCAACAATTATGTATACATATTTGACATTATTTGCAATGGCTTTATCGAATAGAGTGATGAAATTTTATACATTTTTTATAAAAATTAGTAGATATTTCAAATGTTTAGCCTGTTTAGATTCGACAGAATTGTTCAGTGTATTTTATAATGAAACGGGGTAATAATTATTTCTGAAAAATATTGAATCAGTTATCGAGAAGGCTCGTAACCGAACGACGACGGAACTCTATCTCAATTCAGAGTTCTCCTCCATGCGACATCCGCGCAGACGAGACCCCTTCGATTACGTATACCTCGACGATAAAACCTCCTTTGCGTGGATTAGTCCGCTCAATCAGGAAATATACTTGGGACCCCCATAAAGTTCTCCCAGCGTGCAAACCCCTATGTGCGTCGTATGTACCACCCTCTATGTGCTTCCCTTCTTTTACGCATCCTCGTGCGCGCGGAACGCTCATAGCGACAGATAAGACCTCCTATCTTAATTGACGCACCGAATCAAAAATATTCAGAAGAGTTTTTATGGTGCTTTAACTTTCATTAGCGTTATCGGCGCTCTCAGACCACCGCAGACTTGTACCGTCGCGTCGCGTAGACTCTCCGTACGTTACGGGGCGAATCTTCTACGATCGTTTCTAATTTGAAAATGTTTCTGTATTAATCTGTATTAATTGATTCTGTATTAATCTGTTTACAGTATTCCTAACGATTAACTTCGATAAGATGCATTCTGCATAGCCCGGTGACATGATAATTTAATGGAAATGACCATGTGATTCCTGCATGACATTCTCAATTTTCGAGGTATAAGTATAATAATTTTTCATAACATGTCAGCTAAATATTTTTACATAAGCTCGTATTTTTCGATGACAGATATAATTTTAATGGCAAGAATGTGACGCACAGTTCGATGTCGATGATACTGTACGGCAAAATATTTTCCGTCTTCATATTTGAAAACCAGTCATTGTGTCGAAATTGTAACGGCGGAGGGTAACATTATACGATTGGAAAAGGCGGATAGATCCACGCAACGGGGTGGAGAATTTTCGGAGCATACACAGGAACAGATTCGGTTTCGGGTGTGTTTTAAAGTCCATGGGGCTCAATGTTCCGCGAAATACGTCGCTCCCCTCCAATCGGTCCTATAATACAGATGCCGTATAGATGGCTACAAATCCCCCAAAACTTTCCATATCTATAACCTCTTCTCATTCCCGACAACGAGGGCTCACACGGGACAGGGTAGTTTTAAACAATTCACCCTCCAAACCCACCTCCCACGTGGTAAACTTTATTGCTGTTTACGGGCATACTCCTGGGGACACTTCGATGGTCCACTGACGCGCGATGAAAATTTGCCAAGGGTGCCATTAAATATCGCAATTCGCATTTTCCACGAACCAATACCAGCGTAGAAAATTAGGCATATCGCATCGTAAATTCCTGGTTTTTCGCGCTAGTTGAACAGGTGGATTTATAACTTTATTTGAATTTTTCTGTCTTGAAAATTGCATCGGTTTTTTACCAATAAAATTTCATCTAAATGCCTTTGATAGAGAAATGCTGGCTTGATGCGAATTGCTTTTGTTAATTTGAAATAATTGTTGCTGTGAATGTTGTTCCAGGGCGAATTGATGTCTGGAGAATTCGCCACGTAAACGAGACAGGATTATTCGGATTTCGACGAGGAGACCGTAAACTTTCGAACAGAGGCGGATGACAACAGCGAGAGGTAACGGGGTTGCATTTTCAACTTACGCCGGCTGAAGTCAATTCGATAGCAGTTAACGAATTGTTGGGGGTGAATAGAAGGGGTTTGCGGTTAACGCGAGGGGTTGAAGAGGGGGAACGGATAATACATTGTTACCCCATCCACCGGATTCGCCCATTCCACGCGCAGTAATTTTCTCTACGCGGAACCGACGTCGGGGGATGAACTATCTCATAATTAAAATTACCGTAGTACACGTACGCACCTCGGAATCACAACACCCTAACACGTAGCTCCTGTACACGCGATTCGAATACCATCCCGATGAATTTATTTTCCCTTTGTTACGGTTCATCTGTCTGCTACTTGTTTGCGATTCGATCGGTGCCGATGAAATTAACACGGATATCATTAGATCGGAAGACCTTTATGCACATTCCCATTTTCGTACGTTACTCTGTACAGGTCAGAATAAAAGATTTCTTATAGCCAAAATAAAATGCAGTCCAGAAATGCAGTTCATAAATTTAACATAAAATTATTTCTAAATACGCAGATGCATGAAGAAAGTATAACTAAGACAATATGTATACAGAAATAATGCTGGACTTAATTTGAAATTCAAGTTTTTACAGGGAAATTAAGATCTCCGTTTATCTCGGGCGTGAGCGTACAAGCGGCGCGATACTTTTAAAATTGCTCTCGGTTAAGTTCCATCCCATTTTCAGCCGTCAAAGTGTTTAAACGGTGAGAAACGGTCGCAGGGTGGTGGCAAATACCAGCTTTCTTCCCTCCGTTCTTCGGCCCGTCGCGTCGATTTAAAACATTTGCCCTCCGCGAAACGAAAGTTCTCCGTGTCGTTCAGCTAGGGGCGCCGCGAAATCGCCCTAATATTGGATTATATCAATATACGGGACGCACATAAATATATCATATCGCGGAGTCTGTAACGCGCCGGTTACTAAATCAACGATTTCTTTACAGAGATAAAGAAACCGTTGTCGTTGCGACTCACAAATCCCGTTCACTCAACGCAATCACACTTCGTTTCATAACACTACGAGCCAAAAACTCGTAAAACCGTTCCTTTTCTAATTAAATTAGTTTATAATTACCAGAGAAATTATAAACTAACTAGAATGAATTTTGTCCAGCTTTTTACAATATTGGCCCTCTGTGCGACGAGCGTCGCAGCTGTTCACGCCGATTTCAGCATTATTGCGAAACTTAAAGACCACATTAAATAGGTCGTTACATATAGTGATGAATAAATAATCAAGGTGACATCAATTTTGTATTAAAAAAAAGAAATTCTTTAAATTTTTTATATTGAAATTTGTAGAAGACTGAGTACCGATTACATTTTGTACGAAAGATTTTTTTGTCACACCACCGGAAATGTCTGAAAACCCGTACGAATAATGAATGGTAATTGAAAACTGGCTGTTCAGGCTTTCCAACAAGAGTAAGTCTGACTCGCTGATTGTCATTATCAGCCGACGGTCGATTTTTTTATAACAACCCGATGTACGTCTTGTTATTACCTTATGACCTCCAACAAATCCTTATTAACAAAGATAAAATACAGGTTTTCAGTATGGAAAAACTGCTGTGATGCTATGCTACGATGCCGATGCTATACTCTTTCAAATACAAATGATTCAACTGTGAGCCAGCAAAAACTTCGAATGTTTATCAATTGTTGTGTAATCTAAAAAATTCATACGATAAGTCTGGCTTAAGCCTTTACACTCTTAAGAGCCTCGCCGAGTCTCTCCGTGAATGCGTCTCGTGCGACGCAACATGCCCTAACATAATTTCCAAAGTGGTTTGAAGTGGGACATGAAGTTTACAGGATCTTTTAGAGGAGATGTTTCTAAAAATGTTCCACTTTGTCCGAGTCTGTCCTTCGTTTGTCTATTTTAAGATATCCCTTACCAAAGGTAAAAAAAACTTTGACGGATCTCTTCAGTTCACAGAGAGTATCTATTTCTCTCTTTTTTTTTTAAGTTGTTAACAAAAGTTTATAAATCCAAGTGCCATCGTAAATATAGACGCGTATACTATCCATAAGAAAAGGGCCGATAATGTTCAATAGGTTTTCCAGGGCATCGTTACGAAAAAAAGGGGTTTTTTTTTGAAAAACGGTATTTGATAAAGTTTGATCTTTGAACGCTTATTGTAACGAGAGCTTCTAATGATTTCTATTAATATTATCGTTTTCGAATGTAATGGACATTATAGATTAACATTATAGATTCGTTAAAAGTCGATACGAGGACTTCGATTTTTTAGCCGATGAACAACTAGCGCGTCGATCTGGCCCGCTGTGCGACGCACAGTGGTGCAAAGGTGGCAAAAAATCAATTTTATAAATTTTCGATTTTTAAAAAAAAAAATTACTTTCGTATTGCCAAATAATAAATGAATAATGTGGCAAAGTCCGATTTAAAAAAAAAAATTTTGTTACAGAGATATAGGCATGGTAAATAACCTTTTCTTCTCTCCTGGGAAATCATCAGTTTTCAGTGCCATACTTATGTAATTATTCCGCCTATAATTGAATACTTAGGGGTCTACAAATTATACGGGTTATTCCGCATAGTTTAAACTATTAACTGGCACAAATAATTTTTTGATAAAGTTGTTTAACATTAAGAAATATGGACTAACCGGAAGCCTCTTTGCGTTGCGCTCATTTTTTATTTATGGAAGCATATCTAAAATCTGTTAAGCCGGCTCGGTCTGGCACTAATCGTTTTGGCAAGGTGTAACGTTGAACTAACTTTGTGTAAAAAATCTCAGCCTACTTCGAACCACTTTGGCCGCAATTTAAGTTTAAATATCAACTTTTAGAATTTCCAAGAATGAATCGCGCGGAAGTTACTTTTATTTGATGTTTAGGGTGAAATTTTTAAAGGATACATCATAAATAATAAAGAGAAATGTGAAATAGTTAGTTAGAATCAATTGTTTAAATAAAAAAAAAATTTAATAATAATTTTTTTTATGTTAAATAAACCAAGTTTTCGTCCATTAGATCACTGTTTTTGGCCAAAAGATGGCAAACAATCCGTAGAAATGAAACTATCCCACAATAGCGGCAAAAAGTTATAATTACTATTGCAATAATAAGTCCTGAGCTTCTAGGTTTAGTGGAAGGTGCTTCGTTTTTGACTCTGGTCTTAAAAAAGAGATCCACGGATCCGAAGATGCCATTAGCATATGGAACACATCTTCATTCGTTGAGAAACGAGAACATTTCCTAGAATGATGTGTACGATAGTATTTATAATCTTTATTTCGACTTTCTTGCGCCTCTTCAGAAAGCGAACCGACCGGGAAGACTGCGTCATCAATTATGCTTGCCCCGTGAATCAGGATTTTGTGCACGGTTGTAATATGAAATTCATATTTATAAAAAAAATATTTAACAAAAATTTTTTTATGTTAATTAAACAAAAGTTTTCGTTCATTGGACCACTGTCACAAAAATTCAACTGGCATTTTTCAAACAGTGACTGCTATAAAAATAATTTATGTAACATAAAAAAAATTGTTATTCAATATTTTTTTATACATAAAGGATTGATAAATCATATGCATTTCACATTTTTCTTTATTATTTAGAAATATTCCTAAAATAATTCACCTAAAACATCAAATACACCGTAACCATCGCTAGAATTCGTTCCTGGAAATTCTAAAAGTTGATAGTTAAACTTAAATTGCAGCCAAAGTGGTTCGAAGTAGGCCGAGATTTTTTACACAAAGTTAGTTCAACATTATACCTTGCCAAAACGATTAGTGTCAGACCGAGCCTGCTTAACAGATTTTAGATATGCTTGCATAAATAAAAAATGAGCGGAAAACAGAGATTTCCGATTAGCCATATTACTTAATGTTTAACAACTTTTTTAGAAAATTATTTTTGCCAAATAAGCGTTGTACTCGTGACAATCTTTTCACAAAATTTCAATCAAATCCGTTGGATAGATTCGTTTTTACGGATTTTTTGCCAGTTTTTGGCCATTTTGCACCACTGTGCGACGCGGCGCACAGTGGTCGGAAATCGCCAAAACGTGGCCAAAATAGGAAGGAGTATTCCAAATTAGTTCAAAATTGATACTCTGAAGTTTTTCTGGTCGCTGATTATGTATCAGGTGTCAAAATTACAAAAAACAAAATGGCGGATTCAATATGGCGGATGTGTAACACAAAAAATTATTGGACTCTCTCGAAAATTAGTATTCCCATATTTCTCGTGCCGTTGAATATAAATATGATGTAAAAAAAAAACGAAAAACAAAATGGCGGATTCAATATGGCCGATGCGTAACATAAAATATTATTGGATTCTCTCGAAAATTAGTATTCCTATATTTCTTGTGCTCTCGAATATGAATCTGATGTAAAAACTACAAAAAACAAAATGGCGGATTCGTAATATGTAGCGGTCGGGTATGTGAAAATAATACTTAATCCATCATTCAGGTAATTTTAACCATATGGTAAATTTCTTTTCTGGAGAAACATATTTCATTATCAGAAGAACCTGAAAGTAAATAAAAATGATGCATTAATCATTCGAAAATTTTTTTTATTTTTTAGAAACAATAAAAAAATATGGTTTGTAGTGTTCAAAACATGTATAAACAAATTTTATAAATGGAACCATACAATGTTTATTCAACAAATTTTGTTATATCTTCTAAATTTTATCGAGAAAACATGCTTGTAACTAATACAGTGACTACCTTTGCGTCACAAAAATGAATCGCATAACAAAAGGGGCAAATTCGGGCAGCTACTTTTCAAAATAATTTAAGCTACATAGTGCTACTACAAGCATACACAAAAAATACAACTTTTAGTATACATTTCTAAAATCAGCGCATCAAAATTTATCTTCGTCTTTATAGATAGTAAACACTGATTAATATAAACCCAATATTATTATTATGAATAGTACTTACTTCCAGGAACAGCATCCATTGCACACACAAAAAAAAAATTCACTTCTCTTAAAATTGTAACCGTCACACTTGTTTTTTGGGACCGTAGTTCACTGCACGAAAACTGCGTGACGAATGAACGCGATATTTGTACTCCTCCCATTTGGCAGGTATACATGATAAGACCTTTTTACTTTGGGTTTCCTAGAGAGTCATTACCTGAGTATCCAGTAAGGCAAAGGCCATACGCCTAACCGAAAATTCATTTTTGACATTTTGGCCACGTTTTAGCGATTTCCGACCACTGTGCAACGGTGCGTTTTCAGAAAGCGAGACACTGTCGCGAAGCTCGTCCTTTTTCTTTTTATATTCGAGGCACTTCGCGCGAAATGAAGGCGTCGCTGCTACTCGTTTGCCGCCCAGGGACACTCGATTCGCCCAGGGTGAAGGATATTGGAAGTGAAATGCCCCGGCCCACAAGTGTACACTCGAAGCCAGGAGTAGAAGGAGTCCGCGAGTAGTCGGCCGAGTGACTCGATTCTTTCGGATATTAAACTGTGAAGATGCCGCACTTCGCCGCGGCATCTGACTCAGCGAGTGTCATTAATAACTTTGGAGGAGATAGATAAAGTGCTAAACACCGGTGAGCCGTGTGCTCGAGCACACGTCATTACCCTGACTACCGCGGCTTTCCGATTAAGGGTGCCTAATGCACCGACCTTGTCGAGGTCGGTCCGCTTTACAAAGTACTTTTTTAGAGAGTTCCCTACTCGTGTACGAGGTTTTCGAAAAAAAGGGTTACTCACTCCAGGGACGCGCCAGGTACGAAACAATTTTGATGGTTCGAAAACCTTCGTTTCTTATGCGTTATTTATTTTCATTACTTCTAAAGAGACTGTGTGGATTCGAGATTGAACATTACTTTAAATTGCCTGCAATTATTAAAAGAAGAAACGCATTTCTATTTGGCTCCTGTGCCATGAAATCGATACAAAAAGTTTTCATTTTGCATATAGAGATATGCAGTGTATCTGCACTGTTAGATCAAGTTCATTTTATCTTTAAGATCCTCGGAGGATACAATAAATAAATAACAATGGAACAACTAACGTTCGTAAGATTTTTTAATACTGTCTACGTTCAACTATGATATTAGTTAAAATAATTAAAATCAAAATAAAGTCACAAAACTTTTGTCCGACTTAACAAAACCTAACAAATTATTGAAGTTATTTAAGCTTAAGAAATTATTTATCGAAGTATTGCATGCAGCGAAGTTAAAACCTTTGCGTCGATATTCCCGTGAATGTAAGCATATCTGATTATTCGATATGTATAATATGTATACAATATGTACATACAATATTATAGTTGATTTGATCTTTTCCTGGTACTACTGTATCGAACTAGCTTTCGTTTGCTTCTTTGTACATTTATGTGGAACTTGATGTTCCTCACAGCATTTTTAGTTTATCGATAGTAACTATTTTATGTATGCGAGAGAAACATGCTGAATTAACAATAAGAAATCTACTGTCAACAATAAGAATCCGATTATTATTTATTGTCGTTAATTTTCATATATTTTCTATTAACGTAAAAATTCCAGCTTACGTTACTCTCATGTGGTTTTACGCTTCGGAAACAAAAAATTCCTATCAGAAACACTGCATTTTTAACAAGAGAAGAAGCTCGTAAGACAAGCTACTATTTAATTGATTTGAATGATATTAAGTGAGAAAATAATTGTTTCGGTTGAATAAAATAGTAGATAATATTGAATCGATTTTTTAGTATTTTTACAAAATTTTTTCTTTTTCAACAGAATCCTCCCTATTAATCACATTTTTTCTCATTCACCCCGTATACAATTGAAACAGGACTTCTTTAATTATTTATTCCCATCTATCGTCAATACTAACAACCGGGTACGTGTGTAATATACATATGTATGTATGTTTGCAGCGATCACGGGATAATCGGTGGAAGGTCGAATGAATTCTTTATAGGATGTCGACTGGTTCGCGCGACATATTCTTAAATAACATCGAACTCGCATGGTGCACGCTTCGCTCGGTAGTCGCATTCGGATCGTTTTGTCGCGATGGTAAACGATTTTTTTCTCGTTTCACGTTTGTACAAGTATGTCCTGTAATTTTGTTGTGTACACCGACGCTAAGACTCAATTATTCAATCTGAATGCTTTAAAAAATTTTCATCTCCAATAGGAACAAACGATAATTCAGCGATTTACTGGCACATTAAAACGCTGCTACAAGTAAAACCACAAGGAGTAAATTCGGTTTGAAAACGTTCTGCGTGTCGGTCAGTAATTTCCATACATTTTCGAAACATGGAGAATAGGAGAAGAGGAGTATACCGAGAAAATTTGCGAAAATTTTCGCGGAACTGTTGGGGTGTTGTAAAGGAACATGCCATGGAATTTTGTCGCAACACTGGACTACACGGTTACAAATACATTGGGGAGTCTCATCGTTTCGTAAGAGATAGGTAAGCGATTCCAGAGTTTTTATATCTTACAGTGTGTGGCACCGGACTTGATCACCTCGAATAACTTCTAAATTATACGTTGCAGAAAAAAAATATTTCTACAGATGTTACATGGTATCGAGGGGGTCATAATGCGGTGTACATAACTTCTTTAAAGTAGAGGCGTCGAGGAAATTTAAAGATCAACTTTGATTTTTTAAATGGAAACGTAAATGTTTTATTTTTTATAAGAATGTATTAACCCATGCATGTCGAAAAATTATTAGTTTAGTAAATATTTTAACTGGAATATTGCTAAGAAAATGTTTTTGTTGTGGTAGTACGTTCAGTTAACAATACTTATACTTTTTTAATGTGTCGTTAAGTTGAAAACTGTCTACGCATGGCAGCTCTTTAATTGAAAATTTGACGATTGATGAATACACTGTAGTAGATACATATTATCTATTGGTGTTCATGTTGGTAGAACATGGGCCAATATTAATTTTCGATTTTATAATAAACGAGTTTTTCGTACTTGTGCGGCGCAGCAGTATTTCGGCCAACCCTGTTTATACGAGGACTAAATGAACCGTTCTTATACGCATCATAAGTAGACTCATTAAAAGCGTTTCACGGATTATCGTTTCACGGATACCCGTTTCAATTAAATCGCGCCCGATAGAATCAGCCGTGAGCTCATTTCGTATTCATTTCTGCAGAATCGTTTGGGCAATCACGGTGCTCGCGTTCCTGTGCATCGCAATTGCGATAATAAACATTAGCTACGCTCGTTACTCTGGGCATCGCGTTTACTCGGTCATCAAGTCGACCCATCATGGGATTTGGAATTATCCTTTTCCGGCGGTGACCGTGTGCGATATCAATCGTGTGTCCCTCGAATTGACACGAAAACTGGTCGACAAATTGTAAGTTGCACCCATTCTCGTACCAATACATATTGTATAATGTAATATATGTAAGTATGTATAATGTATGTACGTATGATATACTTTAAAGGTAGAATTAAGTTCGGCACTTTCTTCCGCCCTACTGTGTCAGCATTACCATATGGTATATGTAGAAAAATAAGGAGCATATAATTTTTCTCTTTGTTTTATAGCATTTTAGTTCGGCACTCTTCCAATAACAATAAATCCTTACCGTTATCATAGGGACCTGCCGCCGTCCGTATCGAAGGAATTTATTGTGCACGAGATGAGCTTGTTGAACGAGTTATTGTACCCCGGACAGAACGCGCAAAATATTCGGAATAATCTCTCCCGTTTGCAATACATCTTCGAATCAAATGATTTGTCGATTCCTACTGTCGTTAACGCTGTACGTATCTAATTAGAGAAACTCATTGCCACATGCCGATATATTTATATTACATTTCATATTGTAACTTCGCATTGATTACACAAGTTCTCCACGACATCAACACTTTTCAATATTTATATCACAAGGAGACGAGTACTTGACAACGCTTACACTAATTGTTTCGGACATCAATTTTCTATCGGAATTTTCGTTTTCATAAAAAAGAAAGTTCCCGAGTTGGGAATTAGCACATTTTTCTGGGTCTTTCGAGTGTTAATGGAAGATGGTTATAGATAAGAGCAGAAACTACGAAGAACAATTTGATAAATAATTCCTGATTTCAGGTGACGAAGGATTGTCAAAGTTTACTGAAAGCATGTAGACTAAAAACTTTCGACGTTGACTGCGACACCATCTTCGAGCCAAGCGTCTCACGCGACGGATTGTGCTGCAGCTTCAATTATATCACTCGTGACAAATACATCTCGAACACAGTGTACATATTATTAAATTAATTTTTGAATTCTATTTATGCGTGGCTTTTATCGGTACTATTGTTGTGGCGATCATCGTGTTAAACTATATTTAAAGATTAAATATATATTATTCAGTAAATTGTATACATATACTATTTAACATATGGCACATTTAAATATTTATTTAATATTTAAGACTTCTGTAATAATTCCCCATTTATCTTTCAGATTTCCACTGAAAATAACTTCATGTGGCTATCAAAGTGGACTAACATTCCTCATCGAGCTGAATCCTGATGATTATCATGCCAGCTTCGTGGGATCTGTGGGAATCAAGGTAATACGATCGCAGCTATCTCGTTATTAATTAACTTATCAAATTTCCTCTGGATTCTGCTTTTGTTTTCTTCGGCAGATAAAAATTACTAAGGATTATTACTGTGAAACGCTTGTTACAGGTCATGTTACACGATCCGTACGATTATCCAGATTTTGACACGGCTACTCAATTAATAACCAGTCAGAAATACTCGTTTATGACTGTAATTCCAGTAGAGACGTATTCGACTGAAAACGTCCGAGAATTACCGGTGTCCTACAGACGTTGCATGTTCGCGAACGAACGGCAATATGTGAAACCACAGTACAAAGAACAGAAGTTTGCTTTCACCAGATACTCTTACCAGAACTGTTTAGCTGAGTGTCGGGCTAACGTAATTAAAACAAAGTGTGGATGCATTCCGTATTATTACCCACAAAATGGTTAGCTATTTTATTATTATTTATTTATTAGTATTAGATTGCGAATCTTTATGCAAATATGTATAAATCCCCATACTAATTTAAAATTTCACTTTCACAAAATAATTTGAAAAAAATTTTAATTCATCTGCTGTAGATTTCATTAGATTAAAAATACAATTGAGAAGTATGTTAAATTACAGTAAAGCTTATTTACTCGATTATATGCACAATATCCACAGTTTTTAATCTTTCAATTCGAAAACACTAACAATAGATATTTGTTTATGTAGTTTAGCAGTAGGTAACTGCAACCTAATTTTTCTTTTTAAGTTTGTAATGAAACATATATTTTAGAAACCAGAGTGTGCAATTTGAAGGATACTGACTGCTTAGAAGCATATAAATGTACGTGTAAAAACATGGTTTTCTAACGTGAACTAGATATAGGTAAAATTAACAAAATTTCGTTACTAGTGCAATCAATAATGATTTTCAGTTTGGTACGAGTCTTCTTGGCCAGGAATAGACTTTTCGCCTAAAGTTGTACCTATTGTAGACATGAATAACATGCCCTGTGGATGCATAACAGACTGCAATTTTTATCTTTATTATGTAGAAAAGTCGGAAGGAATTCTTGACAACCGTATTTTTCACAGTGGTCTCAACTATTCGAACTATAACCGGTAATTTATCATTATTTTTTATATCCATATCAGAAGATATAAACAAGAACATTTTATTCCTTATAATTTAAAGAATGCTGTACTGTTTAAAGAAACAAAATTATAATCGTATATAATACTTATAATCGTAATCGTTATTTAAAGAACACATTATTTTTCATGATATAATGATACAGAAAGATAGTTTGTTACAAATCAAATATAATTTGAATGAAATTGAAAGTAATTTTTTATACCTACTTATATGCTTGCCACAGTACTTATATGTATATATTTATTTTTACGTGATCATCAAGTGTAACATAATCAGTAAAATGTAAGTAGTATAGAACGCGTGTGGTCAGGCGGAATGCGTATAGCGGGTTGCATACTTTTTGGCTAAAAGACTAAAAAGTAAACCCGAGTATAACACGAGTTTATCTAAACATACGAATAGCTTCTTTTAATAAAATTCACTATTTTAATCCAATGAGTTTTACTGCTCTAATAGAGAATATTGATATGCATGTTACTTACAGCTTGCAAATAAAACGTTAAATGTTATATTTAGCATTGAATTTATCTTTCAGGGAAAACAATACCTGGGATAATAAAAGTATAGTACATATATTCTTCAAGGATCTAGTGTCTATTCAGTACAGACGAGATGTACGCTACAGCTGGCGTCACATATTTGGTAAGATATGTTAATAAGATAAGAAAATAAAAATGAAAAACATTAACAGATAATAATTTATTCAGCAACTTTTGGTGGTCTCTTGGGATTATTTGCTGGCTTCAGCCTAATGTCTATCTTTGAATGTACTTACTTTTTCGTTATTCGAATTGTAACAGACACATGTTCGAAACAAGAAAACACGAAAAACGTGACACACTCAAATTATTCATAAAAAAGAATCAATAAAATATTTAAAAAAAACATATACGTTTTATTGCATAATTTGTATAATCAATAGATTTGTAAATAGCATGTAACACTGTTAGTATACATCCTATTTCCTGTTAAAATATTTCAAAGTACGTCAAAGATCATTGTATAATCAATAATATTTTGCTACCTTTCTTCTTTATATTCTGGAAGCTGAAAAGTTGTAAGTAACCGACACATACGTAATTCAGGTAACTGTGCAACGAAATTTGTTCCATTTAATTTTCCTCTCTTTTCCATAACTCGTTGACTTATTTTACTGGTAGCTTCCATAAACGTCATTTTAGACCCTTCAGTTTGAAATACGTTACACAACTCTTGTATAAACCATGAACCTAAAATAATACGATAAAGTTATAATAAGTGTAGCTAACTCAAGTTTAACAAGATTCAAAGAATTGCCATCTACGTAAATTGCAAGAATCATTACCTTCTTCTTTATGACGTACAGACACAAAACCCTGTATCGTAGACATGAATATGCAGAAGTTTTTGTATGCTAAAATGTTCGGAATGTTACAATTGGTAGGGCCATCTGTAGTTAAAGCTTCATTTGCTTGTCCTGCAACAAAATATCATAAATATACTTCAATATTTATAATATATTATGTAAAATTTATTTTACCTGTTGCCGTTCCTTGGCAAGCTTGTATAATAACAATTTTAATGACATCCTTCAATTTCTCACAGCAAATCTTTTGCTCAATTTCTTCAAGACTAACTTCTTGTTCATCTGAACTAATAATGCCTCCTAATGTTAAAACACGAATTAATTACGTATTTCTATATACATGTCTATTTAAAAATTATTTAATTATTTCAATATCATGATTTAAACAACAGCTTAATGAAACGATTTAATATGTTTACCCTTGTATCCATGGCTTAAAATGCACAGAAATAAACAATCGTAATTAGAGTCAAACTTTTTTGGAATATTTTCCAATGTTTGAAGTATTTCATTTTTCTTCAAGTTTCTGAGTATATCAACGGTGAATCCAAAACCTTTAAATGTTTCTGATAACTTTGCACAATCAGCTGATGTTCCAAACCGGGTCTCGTACTAAAAAATATATAAAATGCTCTGATATATTCTGCATATGTGTAGTAACATATATATGTGTTGTATATATAATTATTAAATAATAATAAATTTAAGCAATTCTTAGTACCTTGTCACCTAAGAAGGACATTTGACTTATTATTATGCAATGTCCTTTTTCCAACCTTTTCACAGCATCTTTTATTCCATTAGAAGGCGAAATGTTTCGGGTTGTGGTAAACTTTAACTGAGATGTACTTGAGGAGCTTATGTTTTGATTATCTAACACATTCTGATTATTTTCATATATTTCCAAAGCTTCATAAATAGCTATTAGATCATTAAATCTTTTTATATGTCGAAGTAATTTTTTTAGATCAACTTTACCATCTAATGCAGCAAAAAAATACAAACAATAATATAACAAAGATACTTACATTGTATGTATCAAACCATTAATTAATTAAAGGAACAAACCTAAATGAATTGAAATATATTTTTCTTGCATCCAATACAAAATGTGCAATTCCAAGCAATCAGTGTCCTTCAAACTTTTAATGTAATTGTTGAAATCACTTTTTACATATTGCAAAAAGGATACACTTTTCTCAAGTGTTAATTCTTCGCATAATAAATATAAGCACTTTGCAACTGGATTTATATATCTCGACCATCGTTTCAATTGTGGTAAATACAATAATTCTAAATCTTTGTACAATATTCCTAATTCTCTTATGACCTGTCGATTTTGTATGATGCATAATGCTTCTAATAACTTATTCTTCCAATTGTCCTCATGATTGTCAATAAATGCCTTTAGTATATAAGTTTTTTGTTTTTCATGCTCTTGAAATAAGCGATAAATTTCTTGGAACACGCATGTATTATTTGACATTAAAAATAAAATAGATATTTTTTCCTCAATGTCGAGGTTATCTTCAATCGTTTCTAAATTATTTTTACTTAATTTATTCTCTATTATTAAATGGTTTTTACATGGTGCTGCATCACTATGCAAACTCATTTTTAAGCCTTTCCTTCGCGGACATAAGAATTACAATTAATTGTTAAAAAAATACAAACACATACAAACGGAGTTTCATTATACGATTTGTCAACAGGTAGGTAATGACTGCATGCGACCACATGCGACGCATTACTTTATCTTCGTGCTGCAAGAAAAATTATTATATATTTGACACTGATATCAGCTGATATATATACTATGGATACGGGATGCCGTGAAACAGATTGAAGTGGCTTGTGGGGAATTTCTTTAAAATAAACTTTTCAATAATTAAATATAACTTTCCCTTCACAACTTATAAATTCTTAATTTATTTTTTATTTGAATTTGAGTTATTTATTTATTTTATAAATAAATTAACTTTAAATGAAATTCAACAGATCTTATGTTAACTCAATGAAGGTTTAATAAAGACTGTTATTTACAAACGAAAATCGTTGATACGGACAATTAATAAATGAATTAATATTTACAATGATCAATACGATGATGTCGGTAAACTAGAAAATGTACAATGTTGATAAATGACAAATCTTCAGTATCGACAATCGCCACACGTTTGAACCCGGTGGCGCCATCCATGGCA
>CM052208.1:621747-633134 GCA_028454225.1 Lasioglossum leucozonium
ATAATGGTCACAGCCAAAACCCGGCCATGAGCACTCTCCTATCCTCTCTGTTTATACCTCGTCTGTGGTGGTATCTGGTCTAAGGTTCTCGTGGATCTATTTTGATCTATTTTGAGTAGAGGGCGCAAGAAATCGAGTTGTTTTTATCGATGTCGGTATTTCAGATTGTGAGACACGATACCCCATATGATGATTGGTCTACGTCTACTCCTGTATCTGGTCTGTACTATAATATAGCTCTTGAAGGGTGGGGTGGGGGAAGGGGGCAAACACAATTTAATTCGGAGCACATTCCGATCAGGTGCCATTCGCTGAGACACGTGTATGTAGATTTTTCGTCTGGCACCTGCCAAGAGACAGACGAAGAGATTGCCGCTGCACGATGACGTTCGTGCCTTTTACCAGATACCTGTAACAACTTCTGATTGAAATATTGACGTACGTGCGTGGAACTCGCGGAAGGATAAGAACAAGGCGGGCGAACTTTCAACGTTCGTGCCGCCTTTCTTGACACGATACTTTGTAATTAGATGAGACGGGGCAGTACGTCGAGAAATATTACGTTGCATGCTTGAAAATGTCCTCAGAGACTTCCCTGAATGATGTGCCAAATGTCGTATCGAGACTGCATAATTTGCGCTTAAATCAGGAAGATGGGGATGATCTGCAGTCAAATACAAATATGAACCCTGTTGCATCTGGAGATTCGTCTCCGGAAACTGTACGAAATACCCAACCGATTGGCAATGTTACACTCTCGCGGGCCAGACGTGCGCTCAATTTTGTTTATGATGAAGATCAACCAACTTCTTCCATGGCTAGAAGTGGAGAATCTTCATTCTCTAATGGGGATAAGTAAGTATTCATATAATCCTTATATTATGCATCGCATTTTGAATGTATGCACTTCAAACTTTTAAAATATGTAGTTGGATGTAATTGTAATATAATATTGTTGATAAACTGGATTTACTAATTCTGTTGGTATTAATGCTTTAGTAGACCTCCGACGAATGCAGCAAATACATTGCACTTAGAGGGAAGACCTCAGAGTAACATTGCCTTGGAAAATACATCGACGAATAGTCAAACGATTGTTGCATATAATTGGCAGGGTACAAAAGCTACAATGCGTGAAAGGATCGTCTTTCTGTTTAACAATGAAATATTATCTGATGTGAGCTTTATAGTAGGGAGAGGAGCTCAGAAGCAGCGTATACCTGCTCATAAACTAGTCCTATCTTCTGGAAGTGCTGTTTTCGATGCAATGTTCAATGGAACACTTGCTACAACTTCTTCAGAAATAGAAGTACCTGACGTAGAACCAGTTGCTTTTTTGGCAGTGCTTCTTTTTTTATATACTGATAAGATAGAAATAGATCCTGAGAGTGTGATGATGACATTGTATACGGCTAAGAAATATGCAGTATCAGCTTTAGAGAAGCATTGTGTTGATTATTTAAAAAGTAATTTAACCAGTGATAATGCTTTCTTACTCTTAACGCAAGCCCGTTTATTCGATGAGCCTCAATTGGCTGCAGTTTGTTTGGATACCATAGACAGATTTACTACCGAAGCATTAAACGCAGATGGATTTACAGATATAGATATTGATACACTGAAGATTGTTTTGGAAAGGGACACTCTTCGTGTTAGAGAATCTAAAATATTTCAAGCAGTTTTAAGGTGTGTGAACACATATTTATTACTTGCCTGGTATGCATAACTTTACTTTTGTGTTGCTTTCACAGATGGTCGGAGGCGGAATGTGTAAGACATCAGCTACCACTAACTCCTGAAAATCAACGTTTCGTGTTAGGTAGTGCTTTCTCATTGATTCGTTTTCCTTTAATGTCTAAAGAAGAATTTACTGCTGGTCCAGCACAATCTGGACTTCTGAATTATGCAGAAGTTGGTATTACAAATATGCAATTTACCATACACTTTTATAAATTGATTAATTAATGAAATGAATTTTAGGTTCTCTCCTTATTTTCATATTTTATACTGAATCCAAAACCAGTAGTTGGATTTCAAACAATGCCTCGTTGTTGTATGACTGGTAAGGAACAAACTGTCTGTAGGTTTCAACATACTAAAAGTAGGTGGGGATATAATGGAACGAGCGATCGCATAAGGTGTGCACATGTTACATTTAGCAATACTTCTGTAATATTTTGTAAAATTGAATCTAGTTTGTGCTTATAGATTTTGCGTTGATAGACGTATATTTCTTATTGGCTATGGAGTTTATGGTAGTATGCATGGCCCAGCAATATACGAAGTATTAATAGAATTGATACACACCGCTTCTGGAAAAGTAATTGCTACAAATTCATCAAGTTTTAGCTGTGATGGTTCAAAATATACTTATCGCTTACTGTTCAAAGAATTAGCAGAAATTTTACCAAATACGATTTATACAGCATCAGCAACATTTAAGGTTTGTGTTTTTATAATATAAAATTCCAAACATTGAATACTAACATAGCATCGTGATCTTTTCAGGGTCCTTATTCTCATTATGGAACTAAGGGTTTGAAAACTGTTATGGTGGATAGTGATACAGGAAATGGAAAAGTTAAGTTTGAATTTAGTATTGAGGCAGGTGATAATAATGGAACATCTACAGAGGAAGGGCAAATTCCTGAGCTTATATTTTACACTTAAATTACTCATGTACATAACAACGACATTCCTTTGATCTGATTCATTGTCTTTCAAAATTTAATACATTAAACTGAATTGTACAAACAGTTTTACATGTCAGTTTCTTTGTCAATTATATATATTGTATAATATTACATATTTGAATATTCTATTATTATTATTACTATTATTAAATACAATGTTTTTAATTAAATGATCCATAAGTTTATTGAAGAATATGTTAATCTCTGTGTAAGCTGCAATTAAACATATGAATAATTTATGTAATCTGTGTTTAATTGACAGCGTCGAGCATAAAATTTGTGGATCTCAAAATGGGCCTTACTGGGACAAGAGACTGATTTACGCAACTGTTGTAATAGCAAAATTTAAGTAAATCACTTATATTTTATTAATTGAGTATTTTAATGATCGACTTCTGTAAAATTAGGTAAAACTGAATTTCTTTGTAAACTCAAAAATATGTTAAAATTGATTTCACCCAGCAAGTAAATTTGTTAATAAGCTTAAAAGCGGTAGCTACGCACTAAACAAGTTGCAGATATGAATCTGAAATCGATCTATTTTTCTATTTCTTCAAACAATATGTACATGAGTGGTAATTTTTCATAAATAATGATACGATCTTCGTGTAAGTTCAAGCACTATTACTATTATTTACAAAAATGTTCTGTTGTAAAGTTATTCCTGTAAAATATATAAAACAATGCAAAATTGGACTTTGTATTCGTAATTATTAAATGTTCTGCATAAAATAACATGATGCAATCCAATAATCATTAAATAGCTTTTTTACAAAAATAGATGACGAAATTATTTTGTCATTGATTTTTGAAAATTTTGTGTAATTTCAATAGAAAAATTTTACACTATGAACATTCTGCAATTAAATGAAGGTAATATGTTGTTATCATTCTACCATACATGTGTTATTTAATTCTGAAAAATGTTCATATAACCACAAATGAAATTTTCTCTCTGATATAACTAATGTCTCAAGTTTATTACTTTTTCATTGATTATAAAAACTAGTCAAACGTGATTAATTTACACTTTCACAATAAAGGAAATCAGCGCAATATTTTTCAACTACTACTTCTTTGTATTTCAACTGTATTTTAGCATAAAATCTTAGGCAAGATTGGAGTCACCAGATCAAAGGAATTGACTCGAATTGAGGGCAAGATCAGGCAAGATAGAGACGTAGACTACAGATCAGTCATGAGCATTTTTGTCCGTCGCGGACAGAAAGGATCCGCGGAGTTTCCCCCACTAACCACTCTTTCGTGCAGCGTGCAACTTCGCTGCGCAGCGATGCCTCGTGCCTTCATTTCCCCCCTCGAACGTCCCTCCGTAGCCGACGAGGTTGGTGGAAGAAACAGGCAACTCATGGGCCCAGTGATGCTAGAATCGTGGGACGTGGGACGTTTCCAGACGTTTCCCCTCCGCTGGCTCGGTTGGCTCGACCCCCCATTCTGATGTACCGTAGGTTTTTACGTTACTTCTATGCGCACGCCCTACACACGATCATACCTCTACTCTGCCAGTGTGAGTGCCTGTTCGGTTGCACGCGCGCTACACACACAAGCATACAATTATTTATTTCTTTTTGTTTTAGAAAGGCAGAGGACCATTCAAAATTGATTTGCGTAACCACAGATACTTATTGTACAAAAAATGTTTGAAAAACTATAAAAATATATCAGAACACAAATAAAACATTTTATATTGCCGTTTTAGATTTGTACATTATTTTTCTCAATATAAGAACGCTTAATATTACATAGTACACATGTAAAAAGGTAAAGAGGCATGGAAATGTGCATTTTCTTCGAATTGTTGGAGATTTCCAATTTTTTTAAACGTGTTTATATAATCCGAAAAATTTGAAAAAAATCCCAGTCATGTGTGCTATTAGGTAGAATATTCATGAATTTTTTCATAATTGTTTGTTGAGGATGGTTTGACTAAAAATCAATTTGGTTTAGAGGCCCTTTGGACCATCTTATCTGTTTATACTTTAAAAATCAACAAAAAAAATTATTTCAAAGATACTAAACATATTTAAGCAAACATAATTAAATCTGGGTTTTAAAAGAAAATTTTAGTCTAAATTTCGTTTCCATATCTGTTTAGGCTTAAGTGTAAACACCATGGGGAGCGCCCCGCGCCCCGTATACCATGTCGTCTCGATCCTGCGAATCACCTGTGCGCGACGCCTTTGTTTTCGGCGTTTCTCGTATGCGATCACGTGATCGATGGGAATTACCGGTGATCGCGTGACTGCCGGGGCCGTCGTTGTCTCGCTCTGTCTCGTGCTCGACACTTGTGGCCACGCATACTCGCGCCAACCTTTGGTCGTCATCCTTTTCGTTTCTGCAATAAACTTTAACTATACCGTTATACACGTGCAAAGTGAATCGTCCTGCTCTTCCTTCGCTCTATCGACCGTTATCCCCCGTTCCTTCCGTCACACTTTCCACTCTTTCGAACTTCCGACTCCCCTCCTGTGTTCGTACCCGATCCTATTTCCCATACAGTCCGCTCTCTAAAATTCTCGTCCCGGGTCCCCGAACAATATCTTTTTTAGATCAAAAGTTATAGCAAAATGTGTGCCGCGTCGCGCCGTACTGGGAATGCGCTACCTCCAGATTGCGACTCGTGCGACCGAAACTTCGAATTTCGGAAGAACGCATCGGTCGAATAGGCAGCTCACATGGACAGAGTAGGTATGCTTGAGTGTGTAGCACGCGTGCAACCGAACAGGCACTCACACTGGCAGAGTAGAGGTATGTCGTGTGTAGCGCGTGCGCATAGAAGTAACGTAGAAACCTACGGTACATCAGAGTGGGGGGTCGAGCCAGCGGAGGGAAAACGTCCCACGATTCTGGAATCACTGCAGGGGCCCCTACTGTGCCCATCACTGCGCTAGTTTAAGAGTAGTGTCCCCATTCTACCTTCCCTTTCTACGACCCTATTCCCCCACGCTTCCGCCATGGCTCGGTCAAGTGACACGTTCCGAAACCAATCCGGTACATTAGGAAAACCTAGAAAAACCTAATCAGACCATTACGTATACTTAAACTAATTTAATAAAAAAAAATATTTTATTCTATATAAAAAAAAATAATTATTGGAGTCCCATTCTTGTTCTGAATTCCAGAAATTTTGCTGCAGCCAGTGGCTTTGTAAATACATTAGAAACTTGGTTCTCTGTAGAAACAAATTCGAGTTTAATCAAATTCTTCTCTATCTGTCCTCTAGAGAAGTGATATTTAATATTAATATATTTCGATCTCTTGTGATTGCTTGGGTCTTGCGCTATACTTATACACCCATTATTATCCTCATAAATAATAATCGGCTTTGAAATATTTATATTTATTTTGACTGCTAATTATCTTAACCACAATGTTTCCCTTATGGCCTCGAATAGTGTCATATATTCTGCTTCGGTAGATGAAGTCGCTACCGAAGTTTATCGCCGAGTCGACCAGCATATCGTACATCGTTCAAATAATTGAAACAAGTACCCTGATGTACTTACTTCTTGGATCATCTTCATTCTGACCTCCCCAATCCGAGTCAACAAAACCATTTATTATTTCCTCGTAATTTCCTTTTATATAATTTAACTTAAGGTCTTTTGAACCTTTCAAGTATCTTAGCACCAGTTTTAAATTTTGCCAAAGCTCCCTATTCTCTTTATTGGTATATCTGTTTAAAATGTTTATTGCAATACTCAGATCAGGTCGCGTACATACCATTACGTACATTAAACTACCAATTAAATTTTTACGCGGGGCTTCGTATTTATCATCTGAATTTAATGCTAAATGGTTTAATTTGCTCGGAAGAGGTGTACTAACAGATTTACAGTTATTCATATTGAATTTCTCTAACACTGTTTTAATGTATGCACTCTGATCTAACGTTGTTGGCTTTTGTGGGAAGCAGGATTAAGAAAAATAGAACGCGTTTCTGAATTTTATAGATGCAAGATTTCTCTTAGCCCGTTCAACATCGACTGACTGTCCGACTGCATCAAAAGTAAGAAGTACCCATGCCAGTCGGACTAAGGACCCTTAGCCTCATCAGTGTTTTAAACACATGGCCTTTTGGGTGTAGGATTACTGGCGTCTTTTGGGTCTACGAGGCCTAGTTGGAAAAATCAACATTCGACCCTCGGTATCTGCATAAACATAACAGAACCGAGGTGACGATAGATTAATTTTTGCCCTAATATCAATAAACGTGATTTTACCGTGACTTCTCTCAACTTTTATCCCCAAGAAAAGTCTAATATCACCCAAATCCATCGTGCAAAACTGACCATTAAGTAACTTTTAAAGTTGCGACAAAGCAGAGCTCCGCGCTACGGTCGGCATCGCGAGTCGAATGAGACGAGGCGAGTTTTTTTTTTTTTTCTTCGTTTTCCCTTGGGTTAAGATTGGACAGTTCCTGAGGATTGGATCCTTTTTACCTGTATAACACATGAGAGATAGGGTGTATAGTGGCAGCATGTATGATTGTTTTGGGTCAGGTAGACCTTCATGTGTAGTTAATAGGGGAAAGTTTCAAAAACCTATATACGTGTATTAAATTAAGGGGGAGAGGTAGAGGGATTTGTGGGGGGATTGGGTTGGATTTGAAGAAAATTAAGGAGCATCCTAGGGTTGTAGCTGTTTCTTCTGCAGCGAGTAGGAATTTGATTTGGGTTATAGTTGCCAGTATTAGCTATGAGAGGATTTTGGTGATTATATTCAAATGTTCTAGGGAGCGAGGAGGTGATATATTTTTGTATTGTGGGCATTTTGAGTGTATGATGCAGGATTTCTGTGGGAGTGTCATTGTCAGCAGCAAGTATGATTCTTAGGAATTTGTTTTGGAGTCTCTGTATGTTTAGGATGTATGTTTTGGCTGCTGTTGACCATATTTGGTGGCCGTACAGGAGTGCAGATCTGGCACAGGCTAGATACAGTGTTCTTTTTATATTGTCTGAGAGTGGACTTCTTTGGTTAATGAGAGGGTACAGGAGTCTGATTAGTGGGTAGGTTTTTTTGATTCTGTGTTCTATAGCTTTTCTCCAGCTTAGTTTGCTGTCGAGAATGAGTCCTAGGTAAATTACTTGTTTGGTCCAGGGAATTTGTATAGAGTTGATTTGAAGTGGTGGAGGGAGAGGTTTTTTTGGGGGAAGTGTGGAAAAATATGGTCTGTGTTTTGGTTTCGTTGAGTTGGAGTTTCCAGTCTTGGAAATATTTGGATAGGGAATTGAGGTGATTTTGGAGGTGTTTAGCTGCTTGGGTGGGTTGCCAAGAGGAGGAGTAGATAGCTGTGTCATCAGCATATATGGCAAGGTTTGTATTAGGGTGTTTTGGGATATCGTTGATGTAAATATTAAATAGGGTGGGTCCTAGGAGTGACCCTTGGGGGACTCCGGCTTGTATTTTTTTGGGTAGGGATGAGGTACCGTTTACCGAAACTTGAAGTGTTCTGTCCGTGAGGTAGTTACGAATTATCGCTATGATGTTGGTTGGGAGTTTGATTAAGTGTAATTTGTAAAGGAGGCCGTGATGCCAGACTGAGTCAAATGCCTTTTGTATGTCGAGGAGAACCATGCCTGTTGGTCTATTTTTGTTGTATTCTAGTGTGATTTGTTCTGTGACTCTGTGTATTTGTTGTATAGTTGAGTGTTTCTGTCTGAAGCCGAATTGCTCCTGAATAAGGATATTTTCTTGTTCGAGGTGGTCGTGTATTTGTGTAAGGATTATCTTTTCTAGTATCTTGCCTAGAAGACTGAGTAAGCTGATAGGTCTATAACTGGAGGGATCAAATTTGTTTTTGTTTGGTTTTTTGATGGGGATGATTTTTGCTGATTTCCAGGCAATGGGAAAGTAATTTACGTGTAGTGCTTGTCTGTAAACATAGTATAGTTGGAGGATAACTTTCTTGGGGCTGTTTTTGATTTTTGGAGAGGATATTAAATCAGAGCCTGGTGTTTTGTTGGGGAGTTTTTGGATGATGTCTCTGATTTGGAAGGGGGTAATGTGGTTTGTTTGTTGGTTAGAAGGCGAGGGATAGGATTCTTTAAAATGTTGAAGGTGGTTGTCTATGATTGGTTGGAGATTTGAGGGAAGGGAGGAAGAGTTGTCGTGAATCTTTTGGAATGTGTCAGCTAGTAGTTCAGCTTTTTGGAGGTCAGAGGTTGCTTCGTTTTTTGTGTGAATCTGTTAGGGGTGGGATTCTTGGATTTTTGGGTTTTAAAGTTTGGTAGGTTTTCCAAAAGGCGTTGTCTTGGATTTTTAAGTTTCTTTTTCCACAGTAGGTTTTTGGAATTTGCAATTTCTTGGTTGATTTTTCCGGTAAGGAGGTTTCTTAGGAGTTTTTAGTAAGGATTTCTGGTTTTTTGGAATTTCCTGCGAGCTCTGTTTCTTTCTTGGATTAGAGATGTGATGTTATTGTTTTGAATATTCGGGTCTTGTGTTTGTGGGTGCCAGGTGGTGGCTTTTTTGTATGCTTGGTTTAAGGTTTTTGTGAGGAGTTGGATTTGTTTATCTATTTCTTTTGGGGAGGGGAGGTTGGGTTGTAGTGGATGCTTGTTGCAGAGGGATCTGTATTTTTCCCAGTCTGTTGAGGGGATTTTTGAATGATGGTCTCTTGGATTTTTAAGTTAATTTCTAGGATGATCGGTTGGTGATTTGAGGGGAGGTCTTGCGTGGTGTAGCATTTGGATGCGTAAGGAATATTGGTGAGAAAGATGTCTATGGTAGAGGGTTTACAATTAGGTTGACGGTGGGTGGGGGATTGGGGGTGGATTATGTACGTTTGGGAATTCTCAATGTAGTTTTTGAGGGCTACACCTTTTTGATTTCTAGAGGAGTTGTTCCAGAGCGGGTGTTTTGCATTTAGGTCGCCACCTAGAAGGTAGTGGGAGTTAGAGCGTAGGAGAGCGGAGAGGTCTTGTGGTAGTATTTTTTTGTTTGGGGGAGAGTAGAGGGAGCCTATAGTTATTGGGAGATTGGTTTTGGTTTTTAAGAGGATTGCTTCTATGTCTTGGAGGTGAGGTTGGGTGGAGTTTTCAAATTGTATGTTTTTGTGGATGAAAACAGCGACTCCTCCACGGGGGGAGTCTCTGTCTTTTCTGAGAAGAGAGTAACCGGGGATGTAGGGGTGATCGGTTGATTGGAACCAAGTTTCTGTTATTAATGCTATGTCGATTTCGTGAGTCTGTAGGTATATGTGTAATTCTGGTATTTTGTTTTTTAGGCTACATGCGTTCCAGAGGAGTATTTTGAGAGGATTTATTTTGAGTCGAGGGATTGTACTATAAGGATTATGGCCTTGACTTTGTCTATTGGATTTGTGCATGGGAGGTAGTGCTTTTGGATTAAGTCCAGAATATTTAGTATGGTGTGGAGTTCACCAGAGGCATTGAGGGAGTTGATGGTGTCAGTAATAGTTTCATGTTGAGGTGGTGTGGGAGAGGGGGAGTTATTTTTAGTTACTTGAGCGTATGAGAGGAGTGGGGAGGGTTGAGAGGGTGTTTTGGTGTGAAGGTGATTTCTAGTTGGAAGGGAGGGGAAAGTGTTCGGAGTAAGATTTGGTGTTTGGGTTTGTTGGGGGAGGTGAGGTGGGTGAGAGATTTGTTTGTGGTGGGGAAGGATTTCCTTCTTGATTTCCTTCTTGTTAAGGAAGTTGATTAGAGCTGGGCACTGGCTATAGTTGGCTGGATGATTCCCTCTACACTTGGCGCAGGTTGCAGGTGAGTCTCTGGATTTGGTGCAGACTCTGGTGTCATGGTCTTGTCCGCATTTCAGACACCGGTAAGGCCTGCTGCAGTTGGCTGACGTGTGTCCATGGGCTTGACATCGGAAGCATTGGATCATCGGTTTTTTGGAGTCGTATTTTTCCCAGTAAGCTGAGTTAACGAATCTAATGGTCTTCACCTGTATTAGGGTGGTACCGGAAGGAAAGGTTACTTTGTATATTGGATATTTGGCAGGTGTGGGGATTTCCTTGCATTGGGTGGGATGGAGGCCTTGTTTGTTTATATCATTTATGATATCTTGTGCTGTGAGATGCGGGAGTCCTTTTAAAACTACTGCAAGGGTTTTTTCAGTGGGGAGGGAGTATGTATGTATGTGGAGGTTGTTTTGGAAGCAATCTTCCTTGAACTGAGAGAAGTGGTCTATTTAATTGAATTGGATTTTAAGTTTCCCACCGGTAAATTTGGTGTGAAAGTTATTTGAATATTTGTTTTGGAGCATAGTAAGGAATGAAGGGTAGTTTATGTTTGAGTTGTGTAAGTAGATTGGAGGTGGTTTCTGGATTTTTGGGGGAGATTGATTTGGAGCAGCAGAATTTGTCTTCGAATTTGAGGGTGGGGAATAGTTTTCCGATTTTTCAGTATCTTTTGGGTTAGAGGAGGAAGGTGGATTTTCATCTTTCATAAATTGTTGAAAGATACCGTATCTGTTGGAAGTGGGGATTTGGGGAATAATTTATGTTGAATGGTTTATGCATGATGGTGGTTGACGGTGAGTTGGAGAGTGAAACTGATCTTCCGTGGTTTTTTAGGTAAGGTTTCCCATCTTTCCTGGAATTTCTCTTATTGGACCAGGGTCCGAGTGGGGATTGGTGGTCTTCGGATCCCAGGATGAGGGTTGGGAATCACTATTGGGTAGGAGAAGGTGTACGCAACAGCGTTGCACTATAGC
>CM052208.1:633634-651222 GCA_028454225.1 Lasioglossum leucozonium
TGTACATGGTTTTAAGACGCGCAATAGATGGTAATAAAAAAAAATCCTTTGAAGGTCATTTTAACCGTTTTTTCAAGGTCACTATATTTTTTTTGCATATTAACATGTATTTTTCATAATGCAATCTTGTAGTCGGCGTCAAGATGAGTTCAACGACCTACACACCATGACCTTGAAGTGACCTTGAAGGCGATAAAAACAGTTTCAGTTCGAAGAATACAAAAGTAATAAAACGAAAAGGGTAATATCACCTTATTTTATTAGATGCTCAAAATGCTTGTCGTCCGCAACAAGACACGTCTGTACACGAGAAGTGAATGACTGAATGGCATTTCTGATGGTATTTCCGCGATGCCTCTAGAATTCGTAGAACTTTAACATGTGCTATGTCTCTAAACTGACCGGCTCTTTGTTTACTAGCTACAAGATTTCAGTTCAATACAATTCAAGCAGTGTAATAACAGTATGGTTTGATCACTCCGCAAGCATTGGCTTCTTCAGACTGTTAGAAAATTTAGTAACGTTTACTAAGCTCACGAAAGTTTGCTAAAGTTTATTACTTAACGTTTATTAGTTTCAAACTGAAACTGATTTTTTCGCCTTCAAGGTCACTTCAAGGTCATCATGTGTAGGTCGTTGAACTCATCTTGACGTCGACTACAACATTGCATTACGAAAAATACATGTTAATATGCAAAAAAATATAGTGACCTTGAAAAAACGGTTAAAATGACCTTCAAAGGATTTTTTTTATTACCATCTAATGCGCGTCTTAAAACCATGTAAATCCTATTTAGTTATTTTTTCTTATTTTGAATAGTAGCGGAAATAATTTAGGTGTTCAAGATAAAATTAACACCCTGTATATTTTAATTCAGCAATATCTTGTTTTATATATTATACATTGATTAAAAATTTTAAAGATATCTAGGAAATCATTGGAATCTGATCACGGTGATCCAATAACATTACTAAATGCGTTTAAAGAGTGGCTGGAAGTGAAACAACAAAGTTCTCAAGAGTCCAGAGGTGGTGGAAGTAGTAGTAAAAAATGGTGCAGAAGAAGAGGTTTAGAAGAACAAAGATTTTATGAAATGACAAAATTAAGAACCCAATTTAAAGAATTACTTCAGGTTAATTGATTGATTTTTTTTTACTAATTCTCTATGGTCATATATTGACAAATGTGTGGTTCTACACAAAATTATTTGTATTTTATAGGATTGTAATTTATTGAAAGGCCTTCCTGAGGTAAACTCTTCTATGTCGAGTGCAGATCGTGCCATAAGATATGGGGAACTGAAACTCTTGAAATCGATGAAAAGAACTTATAAACAAAGCGCACCTCGAAAGCGAAAACAATTACAGCTGGAATCGTTTAATATACATCTAGAAGATGCTGATCATGACGACGATGAAGGAATCGATATAAAGGATGTTGAATTTCGAATGAAAAATGACCCAAATCAAGTTCAAGATTTATTAACAGCAGCCACTGCATATAGTTACAAAGATTTGACAATGTTGAAAATAATATTATGTAGTGGTTTGTACCCACAATTCGCATGTGCAGACGAGTTTAATTATTGTAAGGTAACATCATTTTGCTTCTTTCAAATAATAATTTTTTTGAAAGTAATACACGATTTTGCAGTCAATGAACGAGCAACTATTTCATACAAAAGCAAAGCCATATATAGCCTTACATCCAATGAGTTTCTTCGGAAATCATCCACAAATATTACAATTAGAAGATACTGATATTATATCAATACCTGGATACAAAAGTAAAACTCCTGTCAGTACAAAACATACAATATTGGCGTATTTGTAAGTTACTAATAAGAGATATATTAAATCGTCTCATAAGTTCGTGCCGCTTATTGTTCTACTAATTAAATTTGTATATGAAGCATACCTTTAAAGCTTTCTCTCTCTCTCTCTCTCTCTCAACTCTAATCCTTTCGGGCGTTATCACTCTATGTTTATACAACACAGCAAAGAAACAATAAACGTATCCGCGGCACAAACTTATGAAACGACAAAATACATACAAATTTTATTATAATTCTTTAAATACATGATTATAATTCACAGATCACTTTTGGAAACAACAAAACCTTACTTGGTAAATACGATTAGAATGCCTGCTGCGCAGACATTATTTTTGTTTGCTAATGAAATTCACACAAATAGTACATTTTCAATGTAAGTATCTATTTATCTAAAAGAGTAAGTAAAAATTTTTTAAATATATAAATGTCGTTTCTATTTTATAGTATTATATGTGACTCATGGTTAGCATTAGAATTTCCTGTACCTGACAGTGGTCAAATTTTACTATTAAAAGCTACTAAGTTACGGAACAAATGGGATTATTTATTAAATCAACAGTTGCAAGGTATAAAATAGGATATGTTTAAATATTAATTGTTTTAAAACTCAGCATCATCTTTTAGATAATATATTCTAAATACTTTATAGATTTAAACAATAGTAATGAAGATAAGAAAGATTTTAATGATGTCGAATATACACTTACTCAGGAATTAATCGAATACATGCACACAACGATTCCTTATACAATGAAGCGACTATTATCAGCTGATCTTAAAACAATGTATGTGGAAAGAGAAGAAAATATTGTAACTATAGATCCAAATCCTTTTCAATCTGATTTTGTAGCAGTTCCTAATTCAATTAAAGGAGGTGTTCAAGTATCCAACGTAATTACGTATAATTGGTAAGTTATTAATTATTATCTTTACTACTTATTGAAATAAATTAACTAATCGTACAACATAGATTGTAACTTTTATTTTTCAGTTTAAAAGAAACGGAATGGAGTCATAAACTTTCTATAGAGATGTTAGAAAATGAGTGGCGATGTCAAAATTGTAATATGCAAGCAATTCTTACTAACATAGACAAATTACAACATCAAGAATCTTGTACGAAACAAAACACGAAAAATACAGAAGAAAAATTTGATAAAGTAAAACACAAACCCAATAAACAAGTATACGAATGTCCTAATTGTATACAGACACTATATTTAACACCAATCGAAATACTTAAGCACAAAAAGTCTCATATTAAGTAATGTTTTCGTATAAAGCAAGAATATTTTTACAAAGGTAATGTGTATTATCTAATAATACATAATTTAAATTCATAAACACTTTATTACTTTATTAGTTAATGTATTACATAAATTTAAATTAAATTACAAAATAATATATGATGTAAATTTTACATTTCTGTAAGTATTAATAATTTTTATAGTCATGTATTTACATTGGTAATATATACCATAATAAATTTACTGAATTTATACAACATAATATAATGTATACGAAGTAGACACATGTAAATTATGTCCACGGTAAAAAATTTGAAAACATGAAGCATCCTATAATTGCATATCCTAAAAAATAAGCTAATATAAGCTTATCCTTTAAATTATATTTTTTTTGTGTGAACAAAAATACTTTCCATTTTGAATACATATTCTCGATACTTTCATATTCCCTCTCATTATGCTGTGTACAACTCATAGTTAAAGCACAATACCAATAAATTAGTGGACTTGCTGAACATAGTAAACGTGTACTTACTTGAATGTGCACGACAAAAATACAAAATATTGTCATGAACAAACCATGAACAATAAATACTAACATTTCAGCTGGATATTTCTTTACTTTAACGGCTTCTGCTGTATCATCAATTCTTCCAATAAACCCCAATGTACAAAAATATTTATTATGTTCAACAATATATTCTTTTATACATGTAATCATAATATATAAGATTGGAAATGCTAGAATAAAATTTGGTATTTGTTTAACTGCATAGTATTTCAAAAATCCTACATTCCAGTACTTGTTCTGTACATAAGTACCCAGTCAACAACGTCTGCCTCGAGCCCATATCGATCATAGCCTGCAATCATACGATACGAGCAGAATGCGGGCTCTATGGTGTCAGCATGATGCTCGAAGCACGCGATGCTCTGAATATGCCCTGATTTGGACAGCAGACCCTACCAGCAGAAATATAGGCTTATTCGGAAGTAGAAGTATTGTGTTCTACCGGCAGAGTGTGCTGGCACAACTTGAGGGCAGCAAGAGGGCAGAACGAAGGCACGCCGTGGCGCCGTTATAGAGGGCAGGTCGGTTGCACTAATGTGGTGGTGTCGTAACCTTAGACCATATATACGATCTTAGGTATATATGATCTAAGGTCGGGACTCGCTTTTCCAGCAGAGTCGAGTACATACTCGCATAAAGCGAGTGGCTGGTAGTCCGGAACCGGATTTTCCTGAAACTTGCTGTATTTGAAGATGACTTATTCAATTGTAATTTAGCAAAGCAGTAGCGCGTGCTTCTCAAGATTTCCCGAGAAAAGTGCATTTGAAAATCACTTTACGCGTTCATAAGGAGTTCACGTTAATCTATGAACAAGAACTGCATTGGCCGAGGGCACTGCGAGAAAAACTGGTAATCAGTTGATCGCTGGTTCGAGTCTTGCTGTCGACACATTTTTTTTATCTTTTTTTTCAGTTTTAATCCTACCATTTATTTGTTTAAATACAAACTGCATGTTTTCTATTTGTGGGTATTGACGAAAAATCAAACATAAAAAGACTACAGAGCTCATCTGCAGGCTTAGTCGAGATTTTATGACGTTACGACCTTAGACCATATATACCTAAGATCGTATATATGGTCTAAGATTACGACACCACCACATTAGTGCAACCGACCTGCCCTCTATAATGACGCCACGGCGTGCCTTCGTTCTGCCCTCTTGCTGCCCTCAAGTTGTGCCAGCACACTCTGCCGGCAGGGACATAGGCTTATTCGGAAGTAGAAGTATTATGTTCTGCCGGCAGCACTGCTGTCCAAATCAAAGCAGAATCAAAGCATTTTGCTTACTGGGTATATGCTACTGGAAGCATAGCGTCACACCATTCTATGTTACTGCTACCTTGTAATTTAAAATTGTTTATTGTGCTATGATTTAAAATATGTTGCGGAATGAATATTTCATTTGAACGAGGAATGCAAAATACGATATAATTATATATTTGTAACAAAATAAATGAAGCTGTAGATATAATTAGAATATTACACAGTAAACAAATACTTTTCAATGTAGTTACTTTAAATACAAATTGATATAATATTATAAATGATAATTTGTCATACTTGGTCATAAAATTATTATACAATTTTCTTAATTGAAAATATATAGGAAAACCAATGTTAACCATACCATTTGACCTCGTAAGAATGGATAAACCTATTGGAAAAGCTACATATACATTGAGATTAATAGATTTCAACATACTATAATATGTTAAATAAGCAAATAAAGACTCTGAGTAAATGGCAGAGAAAAATATAGTCGCTGGATTAATGCAGTAAAGTATTGCTGCTCTGTAAGCTGTATTATTATTTTTTAGCACTACTTTACTGAGATCGTAAAATATGATAGCAGATTTTACAAAACATATGACATTAATTAATGTAGCAGCAATAATTATAGAACTATTAATATTCAATAAAAAACATATTTTTCTAATACAAGCAGCAATAATTCGAATTAATATGGGATATAATGGATAGAATGCTAAAATATTTTCATAAGTATAACCATATTTTGTAATATGTATAAAGTATTGACCATCCCATCGTGTGAGGCCATTAAATAGTAATGTTACTATATTATCGTACAATGACACTCTTTCAGATATATCGTTAGGACTTCTAAATGCATCTGCAAAATGATCGGGACACAGAACATTGAAAACAAACTGTAAACTTAAAACTGTTATTCTACTAATTACTGCAAACCAAAAAATCTTCTTTCGTGGTTTATACATTATTATTGTATTGCATACAAGAATGAAAATTTAATACTTTACACAATTATATTTTTTCTTTATTGGATTTATATGAATAAGAATTTTGATACCACCAAAATACATGATTCATTCCTTTTGGTTTCCTGTGTGTTCTTATCATGCAGGATGAAGATATTGTGAATATATTACATATATATGGTGGTTCTTTTCCTGTCCACAACTCTTGTTCTATAAGAGTGTAAAGCTAGAACAGACAACAATCGCAGTGTATTAATAAATCTGTTATTGAATAAAATGATCCACGTTTTGTCTTATTTAATTGTCATTCACTATTATGTTGTGTTCAACTATGTTAGTAGTAATGACACATTTCCTTCTACTAATTCAACCTGTAAGTATATGTTTCAATAACAAAATAGTATATATCTCACATAATGTTTTGTTATATAGTATTATTAATTAAAATAATGTAAGTATTAATAAGAAATTATTTGAAAATATTTCATTCAAAGGTGACAAACCAGATGTGATCAATTATCAAAATAACCAGATAATATTATTAGATTGGTTATTTTTTGGAAGTTGTATTGAAAATAATAAGTCTGCTGTAAAAAATTTTGAAGTAAAAGCAACAGAATATCCTGGATACGATGGATGGTACAATAATATTGGACGACCAGAATTAGGAGCCATTGATACACCTTTATTGAGAAGGTGGCCAGCTGCTTACGAAGATGGTGTATACAAGCCTTCTGGTTCTAATAGACCAAACCCAATAGAACTCAGTGAAAAACTATTTAAAGGTGACATCGACTCTGTCTCGAAAACTGGAAAAAATGCATTGCTGGTATTTTTTGGTATGTTACAAAGTACTTAAATGTTTAGATGAATCTATTTCGATCTAAACAGTTTATTATTTTCTGGAGTACAAGCAATTATAAAACATAATTGTTATAAATATATCAACAGGACAACACATTGTAGAAGAAATTTTGGATGCACAAAGACCAGCATGTCCACCAGAATACTTCAACATTAAAATTCAATCCTTTCATCGTTATATAGAAAAAATTGGACATTATGAAATGCCAGTATTACGTACACGTTATGATACGAGAACTGGACACTCTCCTAGTAATCCACGTCAACAGGTTTTGAATCTTAATTTAATGCGTAATTGCTTCTTTAGAGGTATATAATAGTGAGTCAATAACAATTTTCATCTAAAGTAACTCTTTATTTAATCAATCAAAGACACGAATATAATATAAACTTAACATTACCTTGAGATCTTAGAATATACACAATGTAAAATTATCAAAATATATTTTGTGTAAAATATTTTTCGATTAATCGAATAGATAATGTTATTCTAAATTATTTTAAGTGTAAGCCGTTATTGATTCACTGTATACATACATGTACTTAGATTAAAAATAATGTATAAACATTATAGTTAAATGAGATAACTCCATTTTTGGATGGTGGACTTATTTATGGTACTTCAAAAGCATGGTCAAACGTTTTAAGAACGTATTCAAATGGCACTTTTGATCCTAATGGACTATTAGCAGCTTGTCACGACAACTTATACCCCGAATACAATACTGATAAGTTACCAATGTCTAATCCACCACCTCCAATTCATCATCATGAATATATTGCACAACATCATACAGAAAAAGTTGAACGATTCTTCAGTGAGTAAAATTTTATTTTTAAAATAGAAAATGTATTTATATATTTATGCTACAAACTTTCTTAGCAAACTCTGCAATATGATGGTCTTTGGGTGTACATTCATATTCAATATTTTCTGCATAAGGCATAGGTACATCGATACCTGTACAACGAATAGCTGGAGCATCAAGCTCAAAAAATACTGGATTTTCCATAACAGTAGCTACTATCTCAGAACCTACTCCGCATGTAGGCCACCCCAATTCGACTGTCATTAATCTATGCGTTTTAGAAATTGACTTAAAAATCGTATCCCAATCTAGTGGTCTAAGAGAACGTAAATTGATAACTTCTGCTTCTATCCCTTCTCCTGCTAGAATTTCAGCTGCTTGCAAGGTGTAAAGTGTACCTTGACCATGCGAGGTTAATGTAATGTGTTTACCCGGTTTTTCAATTTTAGCTTTACCAATCGGTATCACAAAATCTTTATCCATCGCTTCATCTGATACAGGAAACATGACATTATAGAGTACTTCACTTTCTAAAATTACTACTGGGTCAGGATCTCGAACAGCAGCTTTTAAACATCCTCTGTAATCTTCACAGGTTGTAGGCGATGTAACTTTCAAACCAGGACAACTCATATACCATGCTCCGAAACACTGAGAATGTTGTGCTGCTAAGCCTTTAGCGTTACCATTTGGACCACGAAATACAATGGGCACATTATATTTTCCTGCAGTCATATAAAAGTTTTTAGCTGCTCCATTTATAATACGATCTATAGCTTGCATTGAAAAATTGAATGTCATAAATTCGCATATTGGTTTTAAACCAGCAAGGGCAGCTCCAATAGCTACACCACAAAATCCAGCCTCTGTAATAGGCGTATCAATCATTCTTTTATCTCCATATTTTTTCCAAAGACCTTTTGTTACTTTATAAGCACCATCATATTGAGCAACTTCTTCTCCTATAATGAATACTTTCTCATCTCTTGCTAATTCTTCGTCAAGAGCTGCATTCAATGCATCTCTTACACTCATTTTGTTTACAAATCTATATTGTTTTCTTTGAAAAATTGGTGGTGTGTTTGACAATATTGTATGTCTCAAGCAATTTAAAGAATACATTATCAAAATTATATAAATCATGTAATTATTAGAATAGATGTGACACATTCATATGTTGTAGAGTTAGGAAATCCAAGAGGAAATGAAAACCCATTCCTTCTCACTTTTGGTATAATTTGGTTCAGATGGCATAATCTTATAGCAAAGTACATAAAATTTCGGCAGCCTGACTGGTCTGGTGAAAAAGTTTACAATGAAGCTCGTAAATGGGTAATAGCAACACAGCAACACATTGTTATAAACAAATGGTTACCTGAATGGTTGGGAAAAGAACTTCCTGAGTACAATGGTAATTAATTTAAAACATTAAAGTTAGTGAAAGCTATTAATTCGTTTTACTTTGTTTCGGTCTCATGTAACTTTAATAATTCTTTGGAAGGTTATGATCCAAGCATCGATCCACAAATAGATCAATTTTTCCAAGCTGCAGCTTTTCGATTCGGTCACACATTGGTGCCAGCAGGTACAGTTCAAAACATTTTTATTAAATTTATCTTTAACGAATTAACCGTTGTATGTATATACTATAAATTAGTATAAGTGATTATACATGTCAGCATGTTAAGATTTATGTATAGGCTACTTCAATATGTATGGATATTTTTCATTAAAACAAACGATATATTTTTGCTTAAAATGTAATTGTGAAAAGAAAAATTAAATAATTCTTTTTGGTAGGTGTATACTTACGAGACTATGGAAAAAAAGGTTGTACATTAAAGCAACATTCTAGAGCAATAAGAACATGTAACAGCTATTGGATGTCAGAGGTATATACATATGTATAGTGGTTTCTCAATTGTTTATATTATCTTATAATATTTAATTTGTTTGCATAGAATTCCATTTTTGAAAATAATACGAAGGTAGAAGGAATTATTGATGTAGAAAAATTGATAATGGGGATGACTATTCAACCAAGTGCAGAAGAAGATCATAAAATAGTAGAGGACTTAAGGGGTAATTTGTTTGGTCCGCTTGAATTTTCAAGAAGAGACTTAATGGCACTCAATATTCAAAGAGGACGTGATCATGGACTTCCAGATTATAATACTGCTCGGATGGCATATAATCTGTACAAAGTTAATAATGTATCTCACTTCACAAATGTAATTCCAGAAGTACGTACTAAATATGTACATTTAGTCTTAATGAAAAGAAATAATTCACATTCCATGCCATAAAAAATGACATTAATCATTTAATATTTCATGACAAGATTAAGAGTTTATTTTTGGAGCTATATAATTTTTCCTTCAATAATGTTGATACCTGGGTTGGAGGAATCTTAGAAACTGTTGATGGACCTGGAGAATTATTTCAAGCTATTATAATTGATCAATTTCAGCGCATACGTGCTGGAGACAGGTTTTGGTATAAAAACATATATAATAAGTAAGTTATTTTATTCTATTTTACATTTTTATATCTATATCCTACAATTTTAATACTAAAGTTTACACCAACAAATGCTAGCCTCTTCACTCATGATGAAATTAAAAGATTGGAGTGTCTTTCATTTTACGATATATTAATATCTGTTACTGCAATGGAGCATAATGATATTCCAAGAAACCCGTTTAGGGTACCTACATCAGGTATGTTTTATCCTACTTAAATAAGTTTTTCCTAAATATTAATATAAATCTCTTTTATTTCAGAGAATGAAATTCATCCAAATTGTTATCATAATAACATCATTCGGAAAGGAAACTGTAAAAACCATGACAACACACCTAGAAGTTGCTATCATGCTAAACGAATTAACATACTTGATGAATGTACAGGTCCTGCAACATATGATTACTTCAACAATAGCGATATTTCATTCATTTTAACATTTATAGGATTATCTACTATTCTCTGTTGTAAGATATAGATGTAAATATACATTTCTTATAATATTACAGAATTAATTGAGATGTATTATAAAATTTATTAACAGGTTTCATTACACTACTCTATTGTCAATTAAGATTAAAATCGAATGATCAATTTCAATGTCCAACAAAGTTGGGAAAATCACACTTAATAAAAGATGATCAAGTTACCACAATACTTACAGGTAAATTTCGAAACACGGAGGACATAATTTGAATGCAAATTTTCAATATCATTTATTTTTAGTAAATGAATGGCAAGATAAAACATTGCCATTGAGGCCTGTAATTATTGTTTTAAATGTGGAGAAAAAGCAATTAGAAGTGAAAAATTATTTAGGGCACATCACACGAGCAATAGATATGATACAATACGCAATAACAACGGTATATACAATACACAGACAAATCTTAAAAAGTGAATATAACAAAAAATGTCTATTTTATAAACAAACTTATGTTATTCCACAGATGCATATTCCTAGTGATGATAACTATGTTATGATCAGGGTGGAACATAATTATGATTTAGTTCTAAAATTTGACTCTGATTATTTGAAACGTTTATTTCTTAAAGCTATAAAACTATTTGTTACTGAATTAAAGACAATTTCATTGAAAGAAATTAGGAATACTACAGCCACAGAATTATTAAAGCATGCTGTTACTAAAAGAATTCGACAAAAAAAGTTAGAACAGTTTTTCCGTGTTGTTTTCTCACAGGTATAATAAAATATGACCAAACATTATATGATATTACCATGCAATCATTATATGAATATTGATATTTCTAACAATACCATGTTTTATACTTCAAAGGCACTTCACATTACACATACAGAAGAAGAAATATTAAAAATAGATGCAATAGTAGCAAAAGAAGTAATTTATACTGAATTGACGCTAATAGAATTTTCTGAAGCATTGAGTATGAGTCCAGACTCACAATTCATTAAGAAGGTAATAATATTGAAATACTTGTAAAGTTACGCAATACATATATAAAATTTAATTTTCAGATATTCAATTTAATTGATAAAGATAAAAATGGTTTCATATCCTTCAGAGAATTTCTGGATATGTTAATAATATTTTTAAAAGGTTCTGCAGAAGACAAAGTGAAACTAATGTTTGATATGTATGATATAAATGGAACAGGAAGATTGAAAAGAAATGATTTTAAAAATATGTTAAGGTATAAAATTTAAATAAACCTCAAATGTATATTCTATTTGATAGTAATCTTATTACATAATTTTCTATAATATTGTTAGATCTCTTATAGAAACAGTTAATGCAGATGTAACTGATAATAGTTTAGAAACTTTGATACATTCAATGATGGAGCATGCAAATATAGCAAAAAAGGAAACAATAGATTTGCAAGATTTTCATCAAATTCTTAGCGATTTCGATACTAAATTCAATTATGCGGAATTAGAATTTAACATTAATACAGCTGGAGGACATAAAAAATTACATGTTGGAGCACCTACATCTAAATCAACGTTTATGGGAGAAGTGCAAAGAACAATGGAAAGTCTATACGAAGATCCAAGAGAATTGCGAACAAGAATTGGTGGTAACATTAAAATAGAGACAGACATACATCATGATAAAAGTGACAATACTATACATGCGATAGAACAAATTGTCGATGATGTTCAGCATGTTCAAGACTATTGGTATCCTATAATGAAATATTTGGCAAATAAAAAGTTACAAATATTCTGGCTATATTTATATACTTTCATATTTCTTGGTGTTTTCACTGAGAGATTTTATTGTAAGCATATTTTTAATTTTTGTAAACTTCTTACAAAAACTTCTTATTATAAACTTATTACAGATTATTCTGTGGAACGTGAGCATTCTGGTTTAGAACAGATTCTAGGATACGGTTTAGCAGTAACTAGAGGAGCAGCATCTGGAATAATGTTTACACACTCAATGCTTTTAATTACAATGTGTAGCAACACAATTACACTTTTAAGAGATACTATTTTACAATTATACATACCTTTTGATTCTATGATTGAAATGCATAAATACACTGCTTGTTGGGGATTGTTTTTCACAGGTAATCAAAATATATAACATATTTTAAATAGAATTTAGATCAAATATTAATTACTTCTTTAAGTTGTATTACCTTAACACCTAATTTCAATGAAATTTCAGTAGTTCATATAATTGGTCATGGATTTAACTTCTATCATATTTCAACTCAGAGTGCTGACGACTTAACATGTCTCTTTCCTAATTATTTTCATGCGTAAGTAATTTTACTAGTTGATACAATATAAATTGATACTGATAGAAATCTTATATTTCAGTACAAACGAATTGCCTAAATTCCACTATTGGTGTTTTCAAACAATAACAGGATTAAGTGGAATTCTTTTAACTATCATAACAGCATTCATATACTTGTGCACTTTACCAAACATTCGTAGAGTACTTTATAATTGGTTTTCATTGACACATTCTTTATATCCCGTTTTCTATGTTTTAATAATATTACATGGAGCAGGAAGATTAGTTCAAGTATTCATTTAATATAAAATTAATATATAAATACAATTTAGTTTTAGAATAATAATATTATAATATTTACTGCACAACAGGAGCCACATTTCTATTATTTTTTTTCTGGGTCCATTAATTATATTTATTTTTGATAAAATTATTACTGTGACAAGAAAAATTGTTGAAATACCTATATTAAAGGCAGATATACTACCATCAGGTAAAATTATAACTTGCCACATAAATGTTATAAAACCTAAATAGGTATTCTTTTGTATCTTCAAAGATTTCAAAATTATAAGAACACAGTAAATATGTGTGTTTTAGGTGTGGTTTGCATTGTGTTCTCAAAACCTCAAAATTTTCATTATAAATCAGGGCAATGGATTAGAATTGCATGTCCTGCATTACAAACAAATGAATATCATCCATTCACATTATCGTCTGCACCTCATGAACCAAATTTATGTGCACATATTAGAGCAACTGGATCTTGGACTACTAAAATTAGAACCAGATTGGATCCTACTATAGCATTTGATCAACATTTACCAATGGTTTGACAATGTTATTAGATATCATTAATTTGTTACTCATTCCATAATTTATTTATTTTCAATAGATTCATATAGATGGTCCATATGGTGAATGCCATCAAGATTGGTATAAATATGATTTAAGTATAATGATAGGAAGCGGAGTAGGAGTTACTCCTTTTGCATCAATTTTGAAAGATGTTGTGTACAAGTCAAATCATGAATTGAATTTGGAATGTAAAAAAGTAATTTCAATGATCTATGCAATATCAAAGGTAGTATTCTAGAAATTAATCTCAATATTAATACATAGGTGTATTTTCTTTGGATAACAAGAACACAAAAACAATTTGAATGGATGGTTGATATAATAAGAAATATTGAAAATGCTGATACCAAGACTATAATATCGTCTCATATTTTTATCACACAATTTTACCAGAAATTTGATTTGCGAACTATATTATTGGTAAGCTATAAATACACACGTAGTTGCATTAATCTTTCAATCTATAAAAAAAAATCAAGAAATAATGACAAGATACTTTTTTTTAGTATATCTGCGAACGACACTTTCAAAAAATTTCAAATAAATCTCTATTTACTGGTTTAAAAGCAACAACTCATTTTGGGAAGCCTAACTTTCTGAGATTTTTTATGTCTATTCAACAATTACATTCTACGGTACGTAACATTAATGTCTCTACTTATTCTTAATACCACTGTATCATTAAGATTTTATAAAACATAGTAACCATATTCTATAGAATGTTTTTCATTCTAGATTAACAAGATTGGTGTTTTTAGCTGTGGTTCACCATCTGTAACACAAGCTGTAGATGTAGCTTGTAAGTCTATCACGTTAAATGCAAATCTCAATGTTCTATTCCAACATTATTATAAGAGTTTCTAAACACATAATAAAATAACTTATTTTTCACAATATTTTAGTAAATTGTAAACAATTATTAAATTCTTTTTTTCTAACGTTTACACGATAAATATATATTCCTTCCAAATAGTTATATTTTAATTTGAAGAATCATGGGAACATAGAGTTGAAGATAAGAGAAGGAAATATAAAAGAAGTAAAATTACATTTGATTCAGTGTACTTTTTCAATTTCATTACTTATTTTATAATTTCATACCAGAACATACATGGATAGCGCAAAAACGTATAAAATCAAAAATTTAATTTTATAATATTTTATTACTTAACCTTAAAATGGTATGAAAGAAATGTGGTATGTACTTAAATATTTAGTAATACCATGAATAATTATAAAGCAAAAATGAAAAAAATTACCTTCTGTAAACAGGATTGTTGTCAAATACTTCATTGCAAATAAGGAGAACAATCTTCACATATACAATACAAATTTATAGCATAGATATGACTACATAGAGTATCAGAGAAGAAATGAGCTACAATGAGCTACCAACAGTCTTCGATACTTCGATCCAGTGTTGGGATTGGTTGGGATCTTGCGCGGGTTACACGCGCATGCGCGAATAAATGTAGGAACGTGTGTGTGTCCTAAGTTTGTGGGAAACTAGGGGGGGAACTGTTATTGGCGGGAACCCAACGGAAAAGTGCGAGACGACACGACGAGGCAAGCGTGATTCGAAATTTTGGTAAGTTAATATATTCAATTGTGTAATAATGGCAACTATTGGAAAAGGAGCTACAAGGAAGCGTAGAGCACTATGCTTCCAAAATTAGTAGTAAGTATATTATACATTACATTATACATATTATACACTATTATACAGGGTGTCCAAAAACTCTTGCGTAAGCCAGAAATGGGAGGTTCCTTGGGTCATTTGAAGCGACATTTTCCTTTACAAAAATGGCGTTTGTGGCTTTGTTTAGGAGATATTAACGAAAAACACGGACCAATCAGAGCGCGACCCAGAGCGGCGAGCCGGGAGGCACGCGTTGTCGGTACGCCGCGATGTCGCAACAAACAAGAGTTTCTCGATTATGTCCCCGATTTCAATGAGCTTTGGATATGTTGTCAAGACCATGATTCTGAACAACATTTCCCTGTAGACTTTTTGCCTTGCGGCTTTAGTTTACGAGATATTTGTAAAAACTTTTAAACTTGGTCATTGAAATCAGTGAGGATCCACATAATTTTTACTCGATTTACGACAACTTTACTCGAACGAGAGAAGAAGCAGGAACTCATTGCATTAAAAACTCACTTATTTAGTCGTAAATCCATTTGCTGCTTCGAAATGTGTGTCACTGGGTCATTCGGTGACAAACTGACAAAATTTTTCCACAGTCATTTTTTTTTTTTTTTTTTATTATTGAGCATTTCAGATCTCATCAGAGATCTATTTCTGCTACACTGAGTAACATAAAGATAAAGTACAGTATACTCACATTCGTACGTACATAGTTTACATTATATCAAATTAAATACGTAACTTACACGTTTTTAAGAAATTAAATATGAGAAAACAAGCTTTTATGTTAGGTCGGGCAATTAATATTTCCAAACTTAAAGGTAATTGAAGCTTAATTTTACGCAGTTGTTGAATTAACTTAGATCGTTGCGCTTCGAAGAGGCAGCATTGCCAAACAATATGATTGATATCCTGACTCTCATGCCCGCACTCGCACTTCGAGTCACTAATAATTTCTACACGATATAAAGATGACTTAAGACTATAATGATCAGCTCTGCACCGATTAATGGTTACAATAAATTCTCGTGGAAGGCGTTTATGTTCAAACCACGGCTTAAACCTTCCAGTATAATAATCGTTGAAATATATTTTCCCTTTCATCAAGCCTTGTTCCATTATAATTTTGTTTGTTTGCATATGCGCATTCTTTTTGAACTCCTCATATAAATCGGTAAATGGAATTAGCAATGGTGAGGCAATACAGGCTTCAGTAGCTGCTTTAGCTAAGTTGTCCGCTAGTTCATTACCATGGATTCCCTTATGAGAGGGGATCCAATAAAATTTAATGCCATTACAGTTCATATTATTTTTCAACAAAATATTGTATTTTATTTTTATTTCAAGTATGATGTTGTTTGTTTTAATACTTAGTTTACAACTATTGAGACTTTGCAAAGCGCTAAGTGAATCGGAAAAAATTGCAAACTTGCAATCCGTATTTTTTATAGCAATATCTATAGCGTCATTTAATGCGATACATTCTGCAGTAAAAACAGAAGCTCTGTTGCTTAGATTTCTTTTAATTTCCGATATACACGCTGTGCCTACAAACTCTCTGCCAGAAATTTTACTTCCATCTGTATATACTGCTATGGCATTGTTTTTTGACAGTTCATCTTTCAGCTCAGCATTCGGATAGTTAGCTTTGGTCAATCCCTTGCCCAATTCTGTATTTATTGGAATTGATGTCATTATGGTTTTAAAATCATGACTAAAAATATGAAAGTGGTCATGCACCTCAATTAGCTGTCTAGACTTTAGAAGTTCTTCAAGACACAGTCTCAAAATTCGCTTGCGCTTAGCTCTATTTTTTTTTACATGCTCTTTCATATCTTGATATAGCTCTAAAAGTTGAAGAATTCTTATTTAATAATACTTTGCTTAAGTAACAATAGCATAAGTGTTTTATACGCTCATGAATCAATGGCAAACCTGTCTCAGCCAACAGTATATTTGTGGGTGTAGAAATTCAATAACCCAAAGCTTTTCTTATAGCATTAAATTGAATTTTCTCCAATTTTTCGATTGCACTCTTACGAGTTGGAAAATAGACAAACGCAGCATAATCTATAATAGAACGGACATAGCTTTTGTATAGAGTAATAAGAACCTCAAGATCAGAGCCCCACCACGTTCCACACAGAAATTTAACAATATTTAGAGCTCTTGTACATTTTATCTATATCTTATTTATATGTAAGTTGTAGGATTTTAGGAAAAATGAGGGAACCGCCGCGCCAGCGGGAATCGAACCCCGG
>CM052208.1:651722-698389 GCA_028454225.1 Lasioglossum leucozonium
AGATGCTGCTTCTTCTGCATCCTATAAAGAGAGAAATTCCAGAGAATCTGATCTCGATTCAGCATTAGCGCTCATTGTGCAGGCTAAGTTATCAAAATATCAGTACGAAGTAATCAGGAAAGCGGTTGAAGATATTGGTTATAACATTTTTCCATGCTATAGAAGAATATTTGATACTAAACAAAGATGTTACCCAGATAATATTAAAATCACAGAAAATTCTGCGGAAGTGTCACTTCAAGATTTGCTTGACCACACGACAAATAGAATTATTGAAAGTAGAAGCACATTAACGAAATAGAGGCACATAATGGGCAAAATCTTGTTCTCCGTACAAAATGGGGCTGTGATGGAGCATCTGGACAAAATGAATTTATGCAAAAGTTTTCGAATGGGGACGCGATTACTTCTGATTCAAGTATATTTTTAACGTCCATTGTACCTTTATACATGGCATTAGATAGTAACAGTATTATTCAAGTTTGGAAAAATGATCGACCATCTTCAACGCGATATTGTAGGCCTTTGAAATTTCAATTTAAAAAAGAGACTCCAGATCTCATACGGGAAGAGACAAGTTGTGTAGGGAATGAAATTGCAAGATTACGCGATACCGAAGTTAATTGGAAAGGGTATTTCTTCAAGGTGCGACATCTTCAGCGAGTAACTGTATTATATGTGGTGCCAGACCTTCAGAAATGAATGGCCTTCCACAAATTAGGCAGAGGAATTTGAATGTAGATGCATTTAGATTAGGGAGTATGTCTTACATTTAAGTTACAATTTAAATTTCATGCAATGGAGAGTTACGAATGAAACGCGAATAATTAAAGAAGAGACGAAAAAACGGGTACAAAAAGATTTCATGGAACAGATAGGCATAAAAGTTGATGTGGTTAGGCAGGGTACGGGAACTAGCAATAATGGCAATACTTCGCGTAGGTTTTTTGAAAATCCAACCATCACAGCCGAGATCACTAAAGTTGATGAAACTCTAATTAGGAGGCTGGGTGTGATACTGGAAATCATTTGCTGCAATTCTGCAATTGATACCTACAAATTCGGAATGTACGCAGAAGAAACAGCTATGTTAGCTGTATCATTATACGCCTGGTATTATATGCCTGCAACCGTGCACAAAATCCTGATTCACGAGGCAAGCATAATTGATAACGCAGTCTTCCCGGTCGGTTCGCTTTCTGAAGAGGCTCAAGAAAGTCGAAATAAAGATTATAAATACTATCGTACACATCATTCTAGGAAATGTTCTCGTTTCTCAACGAATGAAGATGTGTTTCATATGCTAATGGCATCTTCAGATCCGTGGATCTCTTCTTTAAGACCAGAGCTAAAATCGAAGCACCTTCCCCTAAGCATGGAAGCTCAGGACTTATTATTGCAATAATATTATAATTTTTTGTCGCTATTTTATCGTACATTAGAAACCGATTACATCACTAAACCTGACTGTGCAACCTCCTCGTGGTGTACCTTGGGTTATTCTAGTGCCGGCGGTACACTTTTCATTTAATGTACGATAAAACGGTAACAAATTTGTGGGATAGTTTCATTTTTACGGATTGTTTGGCATCTTTTGGCCAAAACCAGTGATCTAATGGACTTGGTTTATTTAACATAAAAAAAATTATTACATTTTTTTTTTATTTAAACAATTGATTCTAACTAACTATTTCACATTTATCTTTATTATTTATGATATATCCTTCAAAAATTTCACCCTAAACATCAAATAAAAATAACTTCCGCACGATTCATTCTTGGAAATTCTAAAAGTTGATATTTAAACTTAAATTGCGGCCAAAGTGGTTCGAAGTAGGCCGAGATTTTTTACACAAAGTTAGTTGAACATTACACCTTGCCAAAACGATTAGTGCCAGACCGAGCCGGCTTAACAGATTTTAGACATACCTCCATAAATAAAAAATGAGCGGAAAACAGAGATTTCCGATTAGCCCATCTTCCTTAATGTTAAACAACTTTATCCAAAAATTATTTGTGCCAGTTAATAGTTTAAACTATGCGGAATAACCCGTATAATTTGTAAACCCCTAAGTATTCAATTATAGGCGGAACAATTACATAACTATGGCACTGAAAACTGATTTCCCAGGAGAGAAACAAAGGTTATTTACCATGCCTATATCCCCGTAACAAAATTTGTTTTTTAAATCGAACTTTGGCACATTATTCATTTACTATTTGGCACAATACGAAAGTAATTTCTTTTTTTTTTATCGAAAATTGATTTTTTGCCGCCTTTGCACCACTGTGCGCCGCACCGCGCCGTATTCCGTCGAACGACCGCGCAAGGAAAAGCACCACTGGCGGCAGCTCATGTCGGGCGAAGATATTTTGCTTTCTGGTTCGGTAAAAACGTCGACGTTTCAAACTTCAAAGGGGGCTTTCTCAAGATAAAAGTCTGCTCTATCGCGTGGTATAGTTCGATTTTCCGCTGGACCCTTGTTTTTTGAAATAAATTCAACAATATTGTCAAAAATTGGTGCAAAAGTGGTGTCTCTCCGTCTTTAATAATCGTTTAAACCTGTCTAAACAATCATAATGTATTAATATTGGATATCACTGTATTCGGGAAAGTCTAAGGAATCTTTTGCTGTAAAGATCAATTCAATATCTTCTATAATAACATCACAATATTTTTTCAAAGTTGAAAAATATGTCTTTTCTTCAAACTCAAATTTCTCAAAAACTGTGCGTCTAGGAGAAAAATTAAGGACAGATTCGGAATCAGCGCAAAAAACTTTATAAGAATTGCATAGTGGGAATCGACAAATTTTTTGGATGTTGAACAGTGTTATCAGCGGCAACGCAAGCTAGCCTAAAGCAACCTTGAAATCACTGGCAATCACCGGATACCTGCTGCGTACCTGCCATCCTGATAGTTGCACATTCAACATCAATTTGAAGAAGGGAACAACAGCCAGTAAGCGAACCTACCCTTCTGGAATTCATCAGCAGCAGACATCGTCAACTCATCAGCAACTCAAGTGTAAAACACACGTTCGTTGTTTCTATTTCGAATGACCAAGATTAGATTAATTTTTGTATTTAGATTAAGGTAGATTAATTATCTAGTGTAAAAATGAGTAACGATAGTCGATAAACTAACTCGTGGGTTGTCGCGTGAAGTCAAGCGAAGTGAAATTGACAAACCCTTTGTTCGGCCACCGGGGTACCAACCCCCATCACTTGTATCTGAACGGTACGAAAATTCGAATATAGAGGAATTATCTTGTACTTCCCCTGTTTCTAATGTCGAATCCGACGGCGGATACCAAATTTCTTTAAAATTAGCCTCGGAAATCTTGCCTGAATTTGATGGAAAATCTACACCGGTGAGGGAGTTTACGAGATTATGCTGCGATGTTTGGAAGGCGGTAAAGTTGAATGAACGACAATTTCTTGTTAAAATAATAGAGAAAAAAATAATTAAGGACGCGAAAAGTCACATCCGACGAGGACGAGATACATATAACCTGGAAGAGTTGTTGAAATCTTTAAAACGTGCATTTACCCCAAGGTACACTTTCGGCAACGCCATTTTGTTTAAGGGCTTATTTTGAAGAGAAAACTTCAGGGAATATAACCATATTTTTTTCAAAATTTACATTACTGGCAAAATTTGAAAAAAACGTAAAACAAAAATTTGTTTATATTTTTCGATATTATAAAGTTAATTCTCGAGGATGAAAAAATTATTTTATAATAGCCCAATCCTTTCCGAACAAAACAAAAAAAAATTTAGCTCAATCGGACAAACAGTTCCTGAGATAAAAATTCGGAAGTGAGGCCTATTTTCGCCAAAATGGGCAAAAATCGCAAATTTCGAAGGCTTGTAATTTCCAAAAAAATTCGAAACCGGCAAAATGATGACTTAAACCCCCCCTAATTTCACATAGACAACAACATACTTCAATTAGAACAAAATCGTCGATGGTCGCCGCAAAAAGTGATCGATTTGGCGTGGAATGACCCATAGGTGAACAATCTAAACTTGAGTGTAAGAGAGAGAAAATGGGTGTGCGAATAAGAAAACAAACAGAGTGCGATAACCGCGGAAATCGGCATGTAAGACTATGTGTGTGTATGCGTGCGTAGAATTAGGCTATTATAAGAAATTGCAACCGCCGGACGACGCCTTTTTTCACCGAGTGAGAGTTAATAGTTAAAGAGAGAGAATTTTTCGAATTAGGGAGAGTGTGTGATTGTTAGAGCTTAAGAGAGAGAGAGAGAGTCGATCATCGAGTTGTAAGAGAAGAGATAGGGCCGTTTTACCGTTCTCTTTAAACTAGAATAAAGAATTATCAAACCCTTATCGCACGTGGGATTAATTATCGTATCCGATAGACAACGAAATTCCTACAATAAGTTCCGAACATGAAACGCATTGTAAACTGGACATCGATCGGATGGTTAATATGGCTAGGATATACCGCTATCGCACCTTGTTTAATTTACAGACTCAACAAATGTGGGGTCTTCCACCTGCTCAAGACCTTTTTTTTTTATTTCCACACAATTGTTTATTATGCCTTAATCGATTTAACACACTAATTTTATTACGCACGCGAGTATACCACACTATATATTTTTCCCCCTTTTTTTATACGCTTAAAATTTCCTAAATTATCCTAAATTGCATCTCCGTTATTACAGAAACGAACATCTCGCACAATCCATACTAAATTTAATTTTTCTTTATATGCGATACTTTCAAGGGAAACTTAGCTTTTAGCGCTAATTTCATAGGAAACTCGCTGTCATGAAACTGCCCTTTCGGCTTGCAAATTTTCACTTTCTCTTTCTCCTCTTTTCTAGCTTCTCTTTAAATTATTTAAACTGTTTTTAGTTACTTTTATTCCACTTTGATAAATTTCTCCTAAATTCTGTATTTAAACACTTTTCACTCTTATATGTATTAAACACTAACTATTAAATTATGCACTTAATTAATATTACTTATTAAAATTATTAAAATTAGTAACTTTATCTTAATCTACATATTTACGCGAAATTCTCTTATAAAGCACAAATTAAATACTAGTTAACATTTAATTATTATTATTTCCACCTACATCTATTTACTAAACATTACTAATATATAACTAACTGATTCTACATATTTCCTAAATTAACTATTTCTATTAGCGATTCCTTTCGCACTTTATAATTTGTCCCAGGTATGGTATACGACCTATGTACCGTGAACAAATTCCTCAGACTGGGGATTTCTTAGAGACCCGTTACTGAATTCCCGGCACTAGCTTCCCTCTCTCTTACTCCTCTTACCACGTCATTCGTCCTGTCCGTTCTTATTTGTATACGAGGTATCGAATTTCATGTGCTGTCCTTCAGCGACTGTTTCTTTTACGCATTCCTTTCCTTTATCTCAATCTGCTATGTATTCTTATTTCTCCACCTCTTAACTGAATATTTAAATCTGGCTGATTACTTCTAATGTGGCCTTGCTATCCCATTTAAGCAATAGCTTTTACTGGAGGTCTTACTTTTATTTCAGTATTTTCTTTCTTCCTTTAGATTTATAATTCATACTTCTCGTGAGGAAGCTGCCTTTTTCTTAAAATTAAATTTTACTTAATTGAAATTGAAACTTATCTTTCTTTCGGATTTTCTTTTACTGTTAATATCTCTAATTCTAAAATAATTATCCAGCTTTTACTATCTAACTATATTATTACTAATTACTAATTGTCGTAGTTCTCCTTGGTTACATCATTTCTTAAAGCCAACACGAGTTTTAATCTGCTCTTTCTGTAATTTCATTTTTGTACTTTCTTTACACATTATTATATTTTTTTAAATCTCATTTCTACTTACATATTATATGCTTAATTTGCTCTTATGTAATTGTTATAGATTATTCTTTTACTTTTTTTTTAAATCCTCGAATTGCTATACATCTACTGATTTTGATTTCTTTCACCTCGTTTACATTCTTGGCTCACGTATTCTGTTGTTGCCTAATATATTTTTCGGTTTTCACGATATTAAAGTATTACGATATTTACAATATTTCACGGAGAGAGAACAGCGTAGGAGTCGGAGCAAGTGTAAGAGGGTGGGGAGAGGGGAAGAGGTCGCTGTCCCACATGCCTGGATACTCAAATAACGAGTTCATCTCTTAGTTGTTTTAGTTTTAAAATCTAGTTATTTATCAAATACTCCTCTTATTGAATTTTTGTATCCCTTAGTAAGTAGTACATTATTTCCTTTATTTATAGTTATTTCTCCATTATAATATTACACTTATGAACTCAGTTGACTATCCATCATGTTTACACAAGGGGCAGCTTCCCTCCACTCCCCGCTCTAAATTATTACTCCAGATTCCTATGTTTTTTCTCTCTGCTTTTTCACTGTACAATTAAATCCTTTTTATTTTTAGATCCATTGGACTTTCTTGGACTGGTTTCTACCTATTGCTTACTTCCTGATCACGAGATCTGAGATAATGTTTTATTGATCCTGTAAGTATCCTTAATTAATTAATAAGTTATTTTGGTTCTAAATTTAGTATCTATGTGTTTAATCTGTAGATGATTATCTCTTTTTTCCAGGGGCTTATAACTCTAGCCTAATCAACTGGCTAGTTTGTATCCGTAATAAGTTTATATATTAAAATATTACTACAGTAAGTTTTTACCTTTTACATAACTTTCTCTATTGTTTCTTAAATTTCGACTTTCTTTGTTTGATAAGATGCATCCGCTAATTTATTTTTTATTTTTCCAGTTTCTTACGTAATGGAAAACTCAGAGATACGTGTTCTAGTCAAATACCTGATGTGATTTGACACACGAATTTATATGTCGCGCCAAGGGGGAACAATCGAGAAACGCGATGCGTAGCCCTCTATGTTCTACTTAATGTTCACTGCTGTGCTAAGCTTGCCGTTTTCCCGTCAAAATACTGTATGCGTGCAATAAATAAATATATAATTATCAACAATACCATTTCCTACGTGGGTATTCGGCTGGAAGCGCCGCCCGTGAGATTAACGAGACCTTCGGCAGACAAGTTATTACACGTTCATGCGTAAAGCTATGGCTTTTAACAAATTTAGCACTCTTACCATTTCAACATCAACTTGTCATAAATTGATAAATTTGCAAAATAGATACATGAAAAAATTATTAAATTTGGCAATAAATGATACACATTACCTTCAAGGGGTTTTAAAAAGAACAATTAATGAACTGACTGATGAAATTCAATTCACGCTTCCTCAAGATATAATTGAAAAGTTTTTCACCATAGAAAATAAAAAATATAAAAGAATTTACAAGGAACACAAAAAAGAGGTATAAAGAAATTTAATAAATTGATTGAAACATACACCACTGAGTTTAACAACAATGAAAATAATATTTCTGATGAAAACAACAATCTTTGGCTTAAAAATCTCACTAACATTGAAATTCCACAAGTTGTCCAAAAAGTTTTAAAACTAGGTCCTAAACATGCATTAGGTTGTTCACAATAGAAATTACATTACTTCACCAACTTTCATTGCAGCAATTGAAACAAGATTAGATAATGTCACTGAATCTAATAACATTCAAAGTTCTACTAGGATTAAAATCATTAATAAAATTATGATTCATTTGACACACAGTCCCAAATTTAACAACAAGTACTTAACGACATCAGAAATAAAAGAATTAAAGCAATTTTTGAAGCACAACAACAACTTAATGTTGCTAAAATCAGATCAGAACACAACTGTTATAGTTGACAAAGAGACGTATGTTTCTGAAGTGTTAAAAATGCTAAATGACACAAACACATATAAAATTAGTAAATTTCAATACACAAGCACTTTTGAGAAGGAAGCAAATTCAATTATTTCTAAATGGGTAAGAAAAAAATTAATAGATGAAAAACTAGGGAAAAAATTAAAAACATATAATGGGATTGTGCCTAGAGCGTACGCATTCCCAAGAGACACATAAAGAAAATTTGTCTTGGAGAATTATTGTCTCCTCAATTGGTGGCTCCATATACAAACTTTCAAAATTTTTAACAAACATACTATCAAAAATAATAGGTAAATCCCCTTTCCATACTAAAGATAGTTGGCAATTTGCCAAAGAAATTAGAGAAACAGATTTTATTGATGAGACATCAATATTGGTGTCTCTTGATGTAACTTCCCTATTTACAAATGTTCCAATAGATTTAGCATTGCAAGTAATAGATTGTAGATGGGATGAATTAAAACAACATACCAGTATATCACATGATGAGTTTCGCCATGCAGTAAAGTTTGTACTAGAGGCCAATGTATTTTTATTTAATGGAGTGTATTATAAACAAATATTTGGAACAGCTATGGGTTCCCCCATTTCTCCGGTAGTCGTAAATTTAGTTATGGAAAAAATTAGAGAAAGTTTCTATTGCAAAATTACCGTTTGAATTGAAATTATACAAAAGATATGTTGATGACATTATTACTTATATAAAACCGGAACAACTAGAAACTATGTTAAATACATTTAATAGTTTCCATGAAAGATTACAGTTCACACATGAAGCCGAAAGCAATTCAAGTCTAAGCTTACTTGATGTTGATGTAATAAAAGCAGGAAATAGCTTAAAAACAAATTGGTTTTACAAAACTAGTTGGTCAGGTAGATAATCCAGAACCGCTACAAGTGGCGCAACACTCAACTGCAGTTTAAACCAAATGACCTGCTTTTAGTGCAGAACCCGCTTCTTCCCCCGAATCAATGGGAAATGGGGAGAATCGAAGAAATTTTCCCGGGTAAAGACGATAATGTACGAGTTGTGAAATTACGTACAGCAAAGTCTACATACACACGTCCGATTACGAGACTGTGTAGGTTACCCGTGGAGAGATCACACTCGGCAACGGCCACCGATGTCGAGCATGACACTTGAAAATTTCAAATTTCGAAAACACGGGGAACAAAGCAGAGAGACCACCGTTTGGCACAACAAACAGGTGACACCGCGAACCCGTGCCCCTGAAGGGTGAACCGAAGGCGGGTAAACATATTTCCATCTCGCTCGCACCAGGGCAGGAGCCCCCACCCCCCCGAATCGCGGGGCCCCTCTGAACCGAAATTTGGATCGTCGTACCACAACGGCCAGAATTTAGTTCAAAGCCGAAAATGGAACAAGACGGAGCGACAACCTCCAGCAACAACCCGGTCGTGGGTCCCGATCAGGAGTTCGGACGGAAGTTCGAGGAGGTGCTCTCCCTCGGCGAGAAAAATATAAAACCAGCGCGACCGGACGTAGTCATCGAGCTGGGGAGATACACTCTCCGAATCCCCGGACATATCCCGTACACCACGCGCAGATACCGCGTGGGTGTACTGTTCGGGAAGTATGTCCTGCGCTGGAACAAGGAGGGCGACTTGGCCAGTTGCATCCTCCGGCCAACCACGGGGGCACCCCCTGGCCCGACGCCTTCGACTTCGGGAAAAAATCCGCCGCCTCGGACGCCGAAGGACCGGAGGGACCGGAGGAACAAGCGGGGCAAGCGGTCGCCGGCCAAACCTCCGTCGGAGAACCACGGAGGTCCGTCCACGTCCGGGACGCAAAACGTCGGGGACGACCGGGCACGAGCGGCACTGAATAAGGTGATTCAGTCCGCACTCGTGGTGCTGAAGGAACAGATCAATGCCCCCCCCCCCTGCCAAGAAGTAAGTTAATTTTTAATTTACTCTCCTTGCATATTGTGTTTCTTTCGTTCAATCTTTACTTCACGTTTCTCAAACTACCGCATCTTCTGGGTCATTGCACAAGTCGTGCAAGGGGGCGGTATGTTTAAATATCGCGTTAGTTTGAAACATTCGCTTGAATTTCGCGATTATCGCAATTTGTATTCGTGGGGAATCCGTTCGAAGTTATTATTTCGAGGAGTCCGTTGTCCACGACAAATCAAGCAAAAACGGCGTGACTTTCTGGTTACCAGTAAAAGTCAGTCGATAAACACGGCAATCCGTTGATCACCGTTTGAAAATAATGTTCAAATTAAAATCGCGTCGCGAAGGTAGAGAGAGAAAGAGAAACAATATACATACGTTGAACGAAGACAGACGGCTGAGAGAGAGACAGCGCCGCGTCGCGGCCCAGCTGACTCTCTCGCGACATTCGTCGCAGGCTGTCGATCCTTCGTCACTTGCTTTCCTGGCGTGCTCGCGAATATTCGCTTACGAGTCTTCCGGCCTACTTTCGGATCGTGCTATCGAAAACTTGCTTCAAGTTTTCTAGCGTGCGATTGCTTTGCAATCGCAACGATTAACCGAGGCAGAATAGTTCTCGCTGTCCGAGACTGTTCAGCTTCGAAGAAAGTCGACAAAGCCAATTGCAAAATAAGTCGAATTCAGTTTCCCGAATTAGACAAGTAGAATTTCACTGCCGTACAACCATTCGATCCGGGCTGAGCTCACTGTCGAGCTCGCTACAGGATAATCGAAAAGCGTATCCTCTCCACGATAGCGAATCCCGCGGTCAGGAGAGCAAAGGGAAACAGCGTCACGAACGGGTACGTTACGTATCTAACAGGTGTCTAACATCTACGTTCGATTAAATCATTTTACAGACGCAGACGTCGCTAGACGATCGAAGGGACGAACCAGGAGGACCAGGCGAGCGGACCGCTCACCTCAGCTGGTTTTTTTAATAATAAACGGCCCACCAATAGGTGGGTCACTATCAATATAAAATCGCTGTTCGACAATTTACTTTCCGCACACAATCCTATTTCCTCATATCTGAGCCACCGTTAAAAAGCGTCGGAGTTGTATTCTACAGTCCACCTTTTTAACAATATCTTTTGATTTATTTCGAAAGTTGTTTAATACGCATACTTTTACAGACGCAAACAAATACATCTTGAAAATGATTCAAAAGTGAATCGAAACGTCGATGATTATTTGATAATCTGCAAAATTGTTTATTGGTTTTTAATTGATCGAACCGTAGCGCGAATAACACAGGAAATTTATTAGTAAAGCTATAGTATCGCCGTTTTGGGATAGGCGATTTTAGCCCCCAAAATCGTTCCCGAGGTCGTCCTACTTTGCTTAGTAAAAGCTTACTGAATTCATCGAGGAAAATCCAACCGCAAGTCTGAGGACGATGTCCTTTATACAGTAATCGCGCGATCCCTGTCCTGGGTCTTTACTGCGATCCCCGTCCAGTGCCTACTCACTCCACCGGCTGTCAACGCCGCGCCACTTCGCAGGGCGGCGACGATTGATGTCGGCTCGGGTATATCAGTGTAAACACTACTACATTGACACCATCAATCGATTTTACAAATCTCTTCATTTTTATTCTTTTTTTTATGGGACTTTCACTATCTTATTTCTGGCATTTTTCTGATTAAAATGACACCAAACACGATATAATTTGAACTGTATTAAGTGGTTTTATCGACGATGAAAGTTTCGAAGGCAACGACGAACAGCGTATTGGAAAGAAGGAGACGCGAACAGTCGACGTCGCCGGCACAGTTCACATGTAGAGTAAATATGGGCCAAATTATATCGTTTTTGGTCTTGTTCTAATCAGAAAAATGCCAGAAACAAGCCAGTGAAAGTCCCATAAAAAAATAATGAAAAATAAAGCATTTTTAATTGGCATTGCATTGTGAGAACACGCGGACCTTTAAACTGTGCTGGCGACGGCGATACGCTTCGGTCATGCGATCCGTATGTTCGGTTCTCTATTGAAGCTTTGCTCGGCGCGGTCGGCGCGGTCGGCGCGATAGATATCTGAGCGCAGTCATAAATCAAAAAGCATGTCCCTATGCGTTCCTTGTCCGTGCCAAACACAGCGTTTAGACAGGGATCGAGCATTTACTGTATTTTGTTATATTTCATGTTTGTTGTATTCTGCATTATCTATTTTATATTATATTTCATGTTTATTTTATTCCATATTATGATAGGTGTATATATTTTTTTAGTATAATGATTTTATTTTATGTTCATTTCTATTTTGTTATTTTATTATATATTACCTTTTAAGAATTTACGTAAAGTTAATAATAAGATATTAAGTCATTTATAAAACAATTAATAAAAATAGTAAATCCTTCCCGAACTTGAGATGCCCAGAGGAAAGACGCACAGTGTGTCGTCCACTACCAGAACCTCAGGAGTTACAACTCAGGAAATTCTCATGCTAACATCCGCAAAAATAGTTTCCCGAACAATATTTACGTGAGACACATTATTTATTAAAAAAAACATTGACTAGAAATTTTCAGCGTCCGTTGTGATAATAGGTGGGGATTACGCCGGTAAAGAATTCTTTTAAACATTATAACAAGCGAAATAATAATTTATTACAAAGAAATTTAATTTTACTTTGTTAACAAAGAAAAGAATATCATCTGACAATTTGTACGGTGTAACAATTCGTCAAACAACTCAAGTCAACATGGCGGAAGTTCTGAACGTTTTGGTTCGTTACGTCGCGGAATCTACTTAGAACTCTCAGTGTTAAAGCACCGAGTAATGCGGGGGTGTTCTACTAAGGAATTAGAAGTATACGTACCGAAGAATACGAGAAAATAACTGTTGCTCGATAAGGATTATGCCTGGTCTTGCTGAGACTTGATCGTGGCGTGGACGAAGGTCTAATGACTCGAAAACGCGTACGACACCCGATTTTGAGGAGGGCCTAGGTCCCTTATATACCCCCAAAATCGGTCCTACAGACAAGGTGGGGGCCATGTGTGGTTCTTTGTTTATTAATTTATTACTAAGGGGGTTTCGATAAACTGTTATCCGAAACTCTTCGTGAAAGTAAAATCTCTAAATTGATTCCATGGATCCAGATAGCGCGCTATCTGAAACCTTTCGTGGAATCAATATCTCCAATCATTCTGACACCTAAACATCATGAAGGGTCAAAAGGGATATCACCCGAGAGGTGCCTAACCGTAACACTACCAAAACGTGTCAAAGAAAACATAACAATAGATATAATGTTTACCACAAAATTCCCGTGTGACTGATGCCATGATTATATCATAAATCTATATTCCATTATATTCGTTATATTCGGTCATAAACAAGACCGAACGTGAGCGTTAGGGACAGCCACTCGACGGCGACGGTCCTAGACTGTTTGGGTGTCACCGGACACCACTTCAACAATCTTAAGAATCACATTGACAGGGCAATCTGGCGTCCAAAAAATATTGTACGAGTTATTTTCTCGCAATTCTGATAAACAAAAACACAAGACGACTGCAACATACTCCCACTCCGACCACTAAACAAAATATGTACAACCAATCACAATCCAGTCAACCATTCCCATGCCACCTACTACCAATTAAGAGATCGAAACGTAAGAAACATGTTTAAATAATTGCACATTTGTTGTTTTTTCTTTAAAATGATCGAACCTTGCGCCGATATCATTTACATTATATACTACCAATTAATCAGGAAAAGACCAGAACCGACTTAATACAACACAGAACTCTAAGCACCAGTTAGAAAAATCGCATCACTCGAAACACATCACAAATCGAACGCTCCTCACATACTTTGTACCTGTATTCCGATTTTTTTAAATATATTATTAAGTGTTAATTACCAGAAGATCGAGTTTTTATTTTCAACTAGGCGTAACTAATCCAGTTACATCAGAGCCCCCGATATCATTGCGAATGCGCGAAACGGTTTTACAACCTGCGAAATTCGATAAAAGAATTGCGAATATTCCGGACGCTTCACGTTATACAGGGTGGTTCGTTTAAATAAGAACACCTAAATATCTCTTCGGGTTATTGTGATGCAAAAATTATTTGTTACGTAATGTGCATGGTGTCAATGGACCAAATATATTTGGTACAAATATTTTTTTTCAGAGGGTCATTTTTTTAAGAGTTGTCAAGGTCATCGATGTTTTTTGGTACATAACTACATTTTTTTGACAACAGTACCAGTTTCACGAAAATGACTGATCAACTTTTTATAAGTAGAAAGCGATGGGCAATTACGGTCTGGAAATTTATCTTTATACATTCTAACTGCTTGCCTTAAACAATGATCAGCTTTACCGTAAATGAAGACCATATCAACTTTCTTTTGCATTGAGTAATTCATTTCAAACAGCACGTCGATACACGGATAGATAAATTGAAACTGATCGGAATTTCAAATCGTTAGGTATCATCAGTATTGTGACAGTAAACATGTTTATTTACATTCACGCTCTTGATGTAGAGTCTTTGTCAAAGCCTACGATGATCTCAATAGACATCAGTTCTAGGTAAATCTTTAATTTTTGAGGATCAAGGTCATTTCAAGGTCATGTTATTATACATATCTGAATGTATTTTTCCATCAGTTACACGATGCAATAAAAAAAAATGTAGTTATGTACCAAAAAACATCGATGACCTTGAAAACTCCTAAAAAAATGACCCTCGGAAAAAAAATATTCGTACCAAATATATTTGGTCCATTGACACCATGCAAATTACATAACAAATAATTTTTGCATCACAATAACCTGAAGAGATATTTAGGTGTTCGTATTTAAACGGACCACCCTGTATATGTTTCCTATCTTGTAAATTCCTAGTTAGACAGATTCGGGAATCAGGGCAAAAAACTCTATAAGAATTGCATAGTGAGAATCGAAATCCCCAAAAAGAGTTGAAATTTATTGGGTAGTTTCTGGAGTTTATCTCTTTCCCTGTAAACAATTGTCAGATGATATCTTTCTTTTTTTTGTAAACATAATAATAAATTATTATTTCGTTTGTTATAACGTTTAAATTCCTTAACGACGTATTCCCCACCTATGTATCACGACGAATTCTGAAACGTTCTATTATTGGGTTGTTCGGAAACTCATTGTGTTTTTTGTTTCCTCAAGGGAAAATGAAAAGCAAATTTTTACTATTTAGAGTAAGTTTTATAACATTTTGTTCTATGATCTTTTGTGATTTTTCTGCAACTTTTATGAAAGATCCTATGTTCGTTGAATTTGTTTTTATTAGCAAAAAATTGAGTTATTATATGTCTTTACTTGAACGAAATTACTTTCCGAACGACTAATAGTTAATTTTTTTTTAATAATACTATGCCGGCCAGGCACCAAATTAAATTTGTTTTGAAAGAGAATTTTTGTCACAGGCATTCAGGTACTAGCGTAGGCATCTCGTGAGGTGTAGGGGGTGGGGAGGAAACGGTTTTGAGAACCTCTAGGGTTTTGGTGGCTGACGGCTCGCTGTGCCCTTCTTCTGAGCATCTCGGACCCTCTCAAATTTGGGAAAAATTTGAGAATGTCTGGCAGTTATCGTATGAACGCCCGGCGATGGCACCAGGTACCGGTCCTGTCGCCTATGTTCTAGGCCTAGGCTTTAAAGAACTACTCACCGGTCTTTACCATTTCATCTACCGCACTAATCTCGGCCATCCCTTACAGTTGAATGTGTTTGCTTCGTTGTAAAAATGCGATGTACATTTTTTGTTCTCACACCGGCTTCTTCGGCTATTTGTCTTGCGGTGTCCTTAAAATTCGATGCAACACACAAAATTGCACGTTTATCACGTTAGGAAGTAACACTAGGTCTTCCACTTCTTTTCGTTTTTACATAAGCATTTGGATTTTCTAACACATCATACATCGCGCACGTAATTTTATTAATACAGACTGTACTTTTCCGAGCGCAACAGAACAATTATATCGACGTCACTTTTATCTAACTGCTTTCCTCGTCCCATTATTTATTTTTCGTTTTAATATAAATGTAGTTATATTGTAGGAAAAATAAAAGATTAACGTCTGAACGCGTTCACAATAGAATACTTAATGCTAGAAATCATCTGAGTGAGTTGAAAATAAGCCAATGTCTTGTACTTTTGTCGAAGCAATGTCAGACCGTGTTTACATATCTTTTTCTAATTTTGCTATGATATGCGATACAATCCAAGGATTTTGCATGTTTACTTTGGAGATAGTATGTTGTATTTGGAATATAACGGAGTGTACACTTTCCACCTTTAGATATGTAACGTGTCCGGTTTGTCTGTAGAGTAATTTCGCGGCGGTTTCTCCTCGTTACCGAATACCACGAATCGTCTAAACCACGGATCTGGCCAAAGACAATTATCGTGAACGGATACTATTCTTTGACTTTGGCCGAGCGTAGAACAGGACACCGAAGCTCGAGAGGTCACGGCCACCGAGCGTGAAATCCGATACCGTGTCGGGTGTATCGGTGTGGATCACTACTAATCCAATGACAAAACTTCTTTATTTTTTATTATTTTTTTATGGAACTTTCACAAATATATTCGTGGCATTTTTCTAATGAAAATGATACCAAATATGATATAATTCCGATGATATTTATCCGTATGAGATTCGCGAATTGTCCTGGAGAAGAGAACTGACTTGAATTATAAAAGACCATATACAGGGTTTTCCAATTGGGACGGGTCGATGTTGACAGTCTGTAGCGGTCATGTTGTTTAGCCGGCGTAGGGCAAATCTGGTGTTTGTAATTCAGTCAGTAATGCCAAATCACCATGGCAAGTTACACGATTGACCAGCACGTCCAAATGATAAAATTTTATTATCAAAATGAGTGTTCGTTATTGCAAACGTTGCGCGCGTTGCGCCCATTTTACGGTAGACGCGGTGGCCCTTCAAAGTCGACTCTCCAACGTTTGGTGGCCAAATTCGAGACGACCGGTTCGGTAAACAATCAGCCAACACCCGTACGTCAAAGGAACGCCAGATCGGCCGAGAACATCGCCGCTGTCCGTGAAAGTGTGCAGGAGAACCCGAGGCAGTCAATTCCTCGCCGTGCACAAGAACTTGGCCTTTCGCAGACATCAACTTGGCGAATTTTGCGTCAGGACTTGGGCCTGCACCCGTACAAGATTCAACTGATCCAGGAGCTCAATGTTAATGATCATAGACAACGCCGTTTGTTCGCTGACTGGGCTTCGGAGCGTTTGGAAGAGGACCCCAATTTTGGCCGAAAAATCATCTTTAGCGACGAGGCGCATTTTTGGATGAATGGCTATGTGAACAAGCAAAATTGCCGTATATGGGACGACGCCAACCCACACGAGGTTCACCAGGTGGCAATGCATCCACAAAAAGTTACGCAAGTCGTCTTCAAGAAACAAGTATCCCAGCTCCAAAATGAAGAGTCAAGAGGAAGCGATTGTTCGGCGACAAGCGATGCAGTGTTCATTTCTAAATTTTATTGTAATTTAAAAATATGTATTTTTTTTCATTAGGCGTGTAAAGGAAAAAATGTGCAACACAGAAGACGCCAAGAATATTATGGAAGAAGATTCCTGTGGGAATTGTTTCGGCGCTGAAGAAAATCCTGAAGAAATGGATATAATAATTGAAGAAATTGAAGAACACATTGAATACGAAATGGAAGAACAAATAGAAGACAAAATGGAAGAACAAATTGAAGAAGAAATGGAAGAAAAAATTGAAGACGAAATGGAAGAACAAATTGAAGAAGAAATGGAAGAACAAATTGAAGAAGAAATGGAAGAACAAATTGAAGAAGAAAATATGACATCCGTACCTCAAGAGGATGAGCAGCCAATCATCGACGAGACAAACAATAATGATTCCGAATCATACTGGGTCGTAGAGAGAGCGCAAACACCAACGTTCGAACCACCAGTTGCACAAGGGATAGACTTTGTTGATTTTGCCTATGTTTTCGAACAAATAATCAAGCTTGGGAAACATTCAAACATAGGCTGTGGCATCGAACATTTAAAAATAATTGGATGTCAACAAAAAGGATTAGAAAAATCCTATCATGTTCAATGTCAGATGTGCAATCACAGCGAGCGCATACGATGTATCCAACAGAACGATAACGTTATGGACATCAACCATTGCGCAGTTTCAGCAACAATGCTGACAGGAGGAGGATACAATCAATTAGAAGATATAATGTGCACCATGAACGTGTCGTGCATGTCCAGGAAGATGTACGAGAAATGTCAAGACGACATAATCGAGGCCTTCGAAGTAGCTGCACAAGAGGAAATGAAAAATGCTGGAGAAGAAGAACGAGAATTAGCCATAGCAAGAGGCGATGTACATGCAAGCTGCAATATACCGACGATTCCAGTAATCGCAGATGGCAGCTGGATGAAAAGATCGTACCGTGGCGGAGATTACAATTCCCTTTCTGGAGTAGGAGCCATCGTTGGATATCATACGAAGAAGGTTTTATACATCGGTATAAAAAACAAATTTTGTATGATTTGCCAAACAGCAGCCAAGAAGAAGGAAGAAGCACGCGAGCATCGCTGTTTTAAAAACTGGAATCGTCATCAGAGTTCGACGGGTATGGAAAGCGCTGCTATTGTAGAAGGATTCAAATGTAGCGTTGAAATGCACGGCCTAATATACGCAACTTTAGTAGCCGACGGGGATAGCAGCGTATATAAGAAGATATTGGACAATGATCCATATAAAGAATATATGGTTCGCGTGCGGAAAATTGAATGCACCAACCATCTCTTACGGAATTTCAACAGGAAAATAAATGAAATCGTCGCTAAAGGCCGCTATAAGGATCTAAGGAATATCGTGAAGAAGAATGCCCTCCGCCTACGCACTGGCATAAAGAAAGCTGCAGAGTACAGATGCCAGGAAAATCTTACGTTACAAGGAAAAATAAAAAATTTGAAAGGAGATTTGAAGAATGTGCCGAGCCACGTGTTCGGCGAACACAAAGAGTGTCAGAAGTTGGAGTACTTTTGTACCAAATACTCTGACCCTGACCAAATTAATTATGTGCCACAATTAAAAGAAACGGGCATATACCAGAGCATCGAAGAAGCAATGCAACAGCTCTTCATTCATGCTGAGAGTTTGTTGTATACGCTGAATAATAACGCGGTCGAATGCTTCAACAGCATAATCGCAAAATTCATCGGAGGAAAACGAATAAACTTTGGACGAAAAGGCTCCTATCAAGGTAGAGTCACTGCTGCTGTCGTCCAATATAATTCAAAAGAAGCGTTTAGTCGATTAAGTATTGCAATGAGCAAAGAACCGACAAGCAGCATACAAAAGTTGGAACATAGACGCAACCATACAAGGGAAATAATACGCAAATGTAAAGAAAAAGCGAAAGCAGCCTCCTTCCAAAATGGAAAACAACGGCCTGATAAGGATTATGGCCCCAGTGCGGAAAAACCAGATATGGATGAAACAACTTATACTTCTGAATTCGAGAGGCATATGGAAACGCTGTGGGAGTGGCAATCTATGCGACAGAAGATCGAGGCTGAAACACATGATCAAGCAAACAGCGAGAAATGGATGGCTTACAGAAGAAAGTTATTAACTGCGTCGCATTTCGGCAAAGTATGCCGATTAAGAAAGGATACACCACGAGCAAATACAGTGAAAAGTATAATGTATCCACAAATACAACACTTACGATCCGTGGAATACGGAAAAAACAATGAAATCATTGCCCTGAAACAATTAGAAGTAGAATTGGGAATACCTATTCTACCGTGTGGGCTGTTCATTGACTCCATCGTACCTTACTTAGGTGCGACACCCGATGGATTAATACATGATAATACCATTGTGGAAATCAAATGTCCAGAATCGGCGAAAGATTTAACTCCCGACGAAGCAATACAACAGCTTCCTGCGATACGACGCATATATCGAGATGATGAAATGAACAAGAATCATCACTATTACTACCAAGTACAAGGACAGTTGCACGTCACAAATAGGCAATTCGCATATTTCTGTTTGTGGACACCGAAAGGTATGAAGGTTGTACAAGTCGAAAGAGACGACGCATTCTGGGCAGCAGAAATGGATAAGAAATTGGAAAGATTCTACGAGGATAGCATGCTCCCTGAAATTTTAGATAGTAGATATAACAGAGGACACCCGCTCAGAGAGCCATCGTACATAAAAAAAGGATGTACAATAGAGCAAGGTACATCCAACGATGGATAAAAAGGATGCAAGGAAGGACAACGATGGGAAAGAAAGACGCGGAGAATCGTGATGTGGCGGCAGTCTTTCCCATACGCTGTCTTTTCCTGTGTCCGAAACTTTGATCTCCATTACACAAAAAAATATTGTCTGAATTATATCATATTTGGTATCATTTTCATTAGAATAATGCCACGAATATATTGGTGAAAGTTTCATAAGAAAATAATGAAAAGTAAGGAAGTTTTGTCATTGAATTAGTAGTGGTCTCTTGGTCTCACACAGATATACCCGATCCGGTATCGCGTTACATTGCTCGGTGGCCGAAGCCTACTGAGTTTCAAGGCCCCTCACGGGGTATGCTCCTCAGTGGAATGGGTAGGCGACTAGACAGTTATCGTTTAGACATTTTAGACAGTTATAGATGAATTACTGTATTTGGAAAGTGACAGTTTTATATATACAGGGTGAATTCGATAAAGCAGGACACCTAAATATCTCTGTTACTTTTCGTTGTACAAAAAAACTTCGTAGGACAAAGTTACACTGTTTGAAGGGCCACACAAAAAAAATTTCAAGGTTATTTTTATGAGATTTCAAGGTTATCGATGTTTTTTAAAATGGAATGATATATTTTCCTTAACGTAATGTCGTAGCTGACAAAATAACGAATTCATGCATGTAACACAATACGACCTTCACATGACCTTCAATCCAGAAAAAAATGGTAAAAATAAAATTCAACGTGTAAGATTCATTTGATGTATTTCTGTTACGCCAAATGTTCAAAAATATTCCCTTTGTACGTTTTTTATTTTCAACACTACCAGTTTCACGGAATTTATTTATTAAATTGGAGTAAACGGAAACTGAGGGACAATTACGATTAGGAAAACTGTCCTTGTACAACTGTACGGCTTCTCTTAAACACTGTCGACTTTCTCCATAAATGAAAATTATATCAATCTTATCTTCCTTCGAGTAACGCATTGTGAAACGTGCATCGATAAACTGATCGAGAAATCTTAGAAACTGTGGAAATCTGACAGCAAGAATGTTTTCTGAGTAATTAGTAGTGGATTTACACGATTCTGTACGAACGTATAGGTGAAGGTATATCATAATTGTCCTCCTGTCAACACCGAATCTGTTATTATGTTGTGTATTGCGATACATTTGAATGTATAGCAGCTCAAGAGATGTATTTCTGAACACTTGGCGTAACAGAAATACATCAAATGAATCTTACACGTTGAATTTTATTTATTCCATTTTTCTGGGTTGAAGGTTATTTGAAGGTCGTATTGTGTTACATGCATGAATTCGTTATTTTGTCAGCTACAACATTACGTTAACGAAAATATATCATTCTGTTGCGTATGGAGGCTTCACCTTTCATAGCTATCTCGCTCTTCCCGCGACCACGTGTTTGTGCGAGAGGTCCAGTCAAAATAGAGTCGCGTCAGTTATCACTTCGGGGAACCATGTGTTTGATTGAAGGGAGTCCAGATTGGTATCGATATGGAGGTTCTAGGAAACTGCCAGATCAGAAAACCATCATCTCTGGCTGAATTTGCCTATATAAAAGGGGTCGAAATTTTCAGGGCTGGGGTCAGTTGTTACTAAAAAGTCGAACACTACGCATCGTGAGATCGGGTTAATAGTCCCCTTCAATCAGAGAATCAAAAACTGTTGTTAGTAGGCAAGTAATTGCAAAGGAAAATCCCCGCTAACTCGTTTGCGACAAAATCGGGAACTCGGGAATCAGTATTCGCGACATTAGAACAATTGTAAGCCAAAGTACTAATTATAATAAATATCGTTATAATTATAAAGGATTAGAGATTTCTCGTCCTTTTACTCCATCCATTTCCAACTCCGGTTCACTAGTATAATATCCCACAAGGGTAAGCCTTTACCGCTCGAGGCTTATCCAACAACATAGAAGTTACGAGAGCTGATTATTACCAACACCTTACCTTATCCTTAGTGGCAATCCAGTGTTAATTAATACACTCGGGGAGTCCACGATCTCCTATCCTAGTGGCAATCCGGTGTTAACTAATACACCCGGGGAGTCCACGGCGTCATCCTATTTCAATCATTTAAACTAATCGAACCTCGGTCACGTCCTGCATGCCAGCCCTTGGCTCGTAACAATTCCATTTTAAAAAACATCGATAACCTTGAAATCTCATAAAAATGACCTTGAAATTTTTTTTTCCCTTACACCGTTATATGTGGCCCTTCAAACAGTGTAACTTTGTCCTACGAAGTTTTTTTTTACAACGAAAAGTAACGGAGATATTTAGGTGTTCTGCTTTATCGAATTCACCCTGTATATACACACTGTTAAATGTTACAAATCCACATAGCTGGAAGAACACTTATAAAATATGGGAATACTAGATTTCAGGGAAATCGGACAATTTTTTGAGCAACGCATCTGCCATATTAAATCCGCCATTTTGTTTTTTGAATGTTTGAAATCAGATTCATAACCAGCAATCCGAAAACCCATAGAATACCAATTTTTCAACTAAATTGGAGAATGTCTTCGATTTTTGACCACGTTTTGGCGATTTCGAACCACTGTGATGACGGGGATTCGGCGAGTCTATTCCGTGGCGAATCGAGAGCGCGTTCGGCATATCTCTGTCGTATTCGGCATCGTTCGATACGCGGGTTGTTAGTGACAGGCCTGTTCGGTACAGGTCTGTTACAAATATAAGAAATTGAAAACTATGCTAGATGTCTTATTATTTTGTCGAGGACTGTAAAATCAGTTTCTTGGTCACCGAGTATAGATCTGAGAATTCCGAATAAGGTTATAAATTTCGACAATTCTCTGGCGACAGTTTTAGGTTCGCGATTTAATATAGAGGTAGCATATGAGTACTACGATCGAGTGGAACACTGTCATTTTTGTGTTGTTTATTGGCATGCTTGGCCCTTAGAATTATTTACGGAATTGGGTACGGCTGAAAGTTAAGTGTCTTGTTTCGAATTGGGAAACAGACCAGCCGTACTCCACTCAATAACGATTGACGCATCGCAGACCCACACTCAGCGGAAAGGCGACAACAGTTTCGGGGAAAGATCCTTGAAGAAAGGATCTTTGTGCAGCGTCTTACGAGACTTTCGTGAGAAAATGTAATCTCAGAGTCAGTGGGCGTTGCACAATTTTAGGATTACACCCCGAACTGGTAATTCGTCCCCTGCTTATCCCTACCGATCTCGGGTATTTAATTACGAGATCGCGACGCGATTTCTATCAGAAATCGCTTATTTACGCTCCTGCCTCACGCGTAACGCGGCTAGTCCCCACCATCGCCTAGCAAGGCACCCTTCGCTTCTTCTGTCTCACTTGCACGCACGGTCAGCATAGGCCGTGCGTACCCTCTCACCCGCACTCGTTGTAAGCATAGTCAAATGCTTTCTCTCACTTCTACGCGCGGTCAGTACAAGCCAGCGCACCGTTCTCTCTCGCTGCTTAAAATATGCACTCACCCACATAAGTACCCTCAAGAAATTCAGAAACTTTGGAAAAACACTTCTTGTGAAACCCCAGTTTAAGAGATAAGCTTTGAGCGTGTCACTAGCCCGGCTTCATCATCTTCTACTGTTTGCTATCAGGAGTAGAGCTCTCTTGAGCTTGTAATAGCGCGAGACTCTCTCCTATTCACTCCGCATACAAGTTCCCCGGGTTATGCCCGTTTCCTCCATCAACTACGAAGGAGAAGAAATCCCGCCAAAGGACGGGAAAGTCAAGAAGAAGACCAGGAGAGGAGGCCGTCGACATAAATTTAGCCAGCTGAAGAAGCTCTTATTCGAGCCGATCCAAGGACCTGAGGACTTCCAGGATCCGGAGAAGGAAGACAGCTCATCGCCTCTGCCACTGCCCACCCCTTGGAGCTTAACTCCGATAACGCTTTTACCAAAACAAATTCCTGATATTACAAAAATACCCCTCGACGATCCGCGCTTCACGCACTACGCTAAAATCTTGTTTCCAGGACCCAACATAAAATTGTAAAATCCCTTTTTTAATTCTATTTTATATTATATTTTATATTTTTAAGTTGTATATTTAATGTGTGTGTTCCAACATTTTATAATAAATAGTTTATTTGAAACCAAAGCTGACGTTAGTTTCCAGACTCACTGTAAGTAGTGTCCCTTGCACGATATCTACGATCCCACCAAAGAAACGGGTTGCCGCTCGTCCGTTTCTAATCCAAGCTTGCACGGCGTTTCCAAAAGAAACGACCAAACCGTAACAGTTCGATTCCTGGCTTTTTCGTAAATCACTGTAATTGCCTACAGCTAGGCACACAGTTGAATGTCACGATCTCGCGTGTTTAATTACGAGATCGCGACGCGATTTCCAACAGAAATCGCTTGTTTACGCTCCTGCTTCACGCGTAACGCGGCTAGTCCCCACCACCGCCTAGCAGGGCACCCTTCACTTCGTCCTTCCTCTCTCGCACGCACGGCAAGTACAGTAATTCATCCATAACTGACTGTACCACAGGTCTGACCGAAGACAGTTAACGTAAAGGGATATTATTTTTTGACTTTTGCCGAACGTAGAACACGACACCGAAGCTCGAAAGACCTCGGCCGCCGAGCAATGTAACCCGATACCGGATCGGGTATATCGGTGTGAGACCAGGAGACCACTACTAATCCAATGACAAAACTTTATTTTTTATTATTTTTTTATGGAACTTTCACCAAATATGATACCAAATATGATATAATTCCGATGATATTTACACGTGTAAGATTCGCGAATTGTCCCGGTCAAGAGAACCGACTTGTATTATAAATGACCATATACATATCTGTATATGATCCGAATTATATCGTGTTCGGTATCATTTTAATCAGAAAAATGCCACAAATATATTGGTGAAAGTCTCGTAAAAAAATAAGTAATAATAAAAAAGTTTTTTTATTGGCATTACTTTGTGAGGACACGCGGGCCTTTGAACTGTGCCGGCGACTGCGACTATTCGCGTCTCTTTCTTTCCCATACGCTGTCCTTCCTTGCATCCGAAACTTTCATCGTCCATTACACGGGTAAATATCATCGGAATTATTTCATATTTGGTATCATTTTCATTAGAAAAATGCCACGAATATATTGGTGAAAGTTCCATAAAAAAATAATAAAAAATAAAGAAGTTTTGTCATTGGATTAGTGTGGTCTCCTGGTCTCACACCGATATACCCGATCCGGTATCGGGTTACACTGCTCAGCGGCCGAGGCCTACTGAGTTTCACGGCCCCTCACGGGGTATGCCCCTCAGTGGAATGGGTAGGCGACTAGACAGTTGGCGTTTAGACATTTTAGACAGTTATGGGTGAATTACTGTATAGGCCGAGCGTCCCCTCTCACTCGCACGCACAGCAAGTATGGGCCGGGCGCTTTCTCCCTCGCACTTGCATTAAGCCTATGCAAGTGTACTTACCTGCCAAAAAATAGGTGGCCAGTGCAAGCATCTACTTTCTCGCAAGTAAAAAATGCGGGGGTGTTTACCCTTGCATACGGTAGATGGCCAAGGCGATAAGCGAGCTTCCTTGCTTCATAAAATACACCCTCACCACCATAAGTAACCGTAAAAAATTGCAAATCATTGGACAGAACTTATCTTCCCCAGTGGATCACTTGTCTTGAGCCAGCTCGTGCCCGACTCTCTGTATTCACTGTTTACAAGATAGGTAGAAGTTAGTCTCTTGAGCGTATTGAGCCCGAGTCACTTCTCCTATCCTTCAAACTAAAATCATTAACTTCCCCCGGGTTAATGCCCGTACCAATATCCATCCTTGAGGAAGCTGCATCGAAAGAGGGAAATATTAAGAAGAGGAAGATCAGACGAGGAGGGAAGAAATACAAGGCCAAACTTCAGAAACTCCAGGAGGAGAAAAAGAATCAACAACATCACACCAAGAAGGAAGTTGCATCGCCTCTGTCACCGCCATCCTTTATAAATTAACCCCTATTACCTTTTTCACCACGTAGAGTTCCCGATATCAGTAAAATTGCGTTATCCGATCCACGATTCCAACACTACGCCAACATTCTTTTCCCAGGACCAGTAACAAAACTTTAAATTGTATTTTATGTTTTCTCTATTTTATTATGTATATATATATGTAAGAAAAGTATACTTTCTTAATTTAAATTTGCCGCGCTCCGTCGGAAAACCACTGATCGCCTCACGCGGTTGGATCGGGGAGTTGCAGGTGAATAAGAATAAGAGACACGTGCTAAGAAACCTACATACTGTGTAAAGTTAAGACAGATAGCAAGGAATTTGACAATATAATAAAAGAGCTTTAATTGTCGTTGCTTTGTCTTTACAGAGCAACACAATATTGGTTATTTTGTCAAAATTTCCTATACATTAGAATTGATCTTATATATATTTTTGTGTACTATTAATAAATTTTCATACAATAGAAGTGCAGTCAGTCGTTAATCTCGCTTAAATCCCACTAGAGAAACGGGTTACCGCTCGTCCGTTTCTCGACCGAGCTGACGGCGTTCCCAAAAGGAATTTTAAAACCGTAACATGAAACCCTTTCCGATTTTTCGCTGTGCTTCGAAAATTAGAAGAATGCTAATCCTCAAGATGCCGAACACGGCACTTGAAAATTCAAGAAGATGGCATGGGAAAAGTGGCCATAAATTCAATTCGGATGGCCTTCGCTCAGAGTATCGTTCGCGAAGTACCTACGTGAGGGTCCCGGATTCGGACAAGCGGGTCGTAAGACTTGCATGCACGGTGGGCAAAGATGCACACGCCTTGCACTCCACGTGTAAGCCTCGCAGGCATCTTTCGCATCCCTTGGCCTTCGTCGCCGGACCCAGACCAAAGGGCAATAAAACATTTGCTGTTCACGTGGGCCAGAAAAATACGCGCTGCTCCGGGGTCCCGTTATGCACATTTTCGGGAATTTTTCCGAACAACGCCTTGAAGTAGGGACTGTTCCTCCTCCACCGGAGAGGAAGTTCCTCCTCCTTCAAGGCGATTGACGAATGGGATTGTTGTTTTCCCCAAAATAGGTCCATGCGTGCAATTTTTCAGAAAAAACGAGATGATGAGCAAGCAGACCCCGGAGCAAAAATTTCGATAATCACTCTCTACTCTCGACTCTGTCAAAACAAACCTTAGTGTTTATAACGCGCATTCATTGCGTCGAACTGCTGCTACTAGTTCACTGTTCCATCAAAACAGTTGCCCAAAGTTAATTCTGCCGGCAACAGTGCTGTATAATTAATGATAAATAAATAGTTGTCCACATAGTTAGTATGAAACTATTATTTAAAGTTTGGAGTAAAGATCTAACAATGTCCATTGGAAGTCTTTCGAAAGATTTATTGGACGTAGACGTGATTTCCATTGGAGCTTTAGAAGGTCGGAAGTTAGTTTTATTTATTTGGCAAGAGGGACATTTCTTTATATCATTTTTTATGTCTTTCTTCATTGAGTTCCACTTGTCAAATTCTTTAATTCTCCTATATGTGCTAAGGAAACCTGAATAACCAGCCAATTTGGAATTGTGATTTTCTTATACGAATTGTGTAATTTCGTCTTTTGATTTAGGGGTGATGCACTCGGTATCTAAGATAATAGGTGTAATGGTTTGTTTGTTGACCCACTAGATAATAGCATTGATAATAACAATGACTCTTGGTTCAAAAATTTAACAAACATTGAAGTTCCTATAAACGTAAAAAAAGTATTAAGATTAGGACCTAGATTTGCAATAGAAACACCTAACAAATTTATAACATCACCCAAATTTCTTGCCTCAGTAGAGGCAGGGTTGGAAAAAGTAACTGAAACAAACAATATCCAATCGTCCACTAGAATACGTATTATTAACAAAATTTTAAATCACACCACACATTTTTCAAATAGACAAAATATTTGCAAAACAAATAATACAGAATTTACTACACAGGATTTAAAAGAAACCAGACAATTTTTAAAAAATAATGATGATTTACTCTTACTTAAATCTGATAAGGGCAACACGACAGTTCTTGTTGATAAACAATCCTATATTTCTGAAGTCCTTGAAATGTTAAATGATCAGAACACTTACAGTGTTAGCAAATTTCAATACACAAGCACGTATGAACATGATGCAAACTCTTTAGTTGCTGAATTAGTAAAGAAGGGACAATTGGATGAAAGCATAGGAAAAAAATTAAAATCACATAATGCGGTTGTACCCAGAGCCTATGCTTTACCGAAAACACGTAAACAACATCTAGCTTGGAGAATCATTGTTTCTTCCATAGGAGGTCCTACGTTTAAACTTTCTAAGTTTCTTACAACCATCTTATCGAAGATTGTTGGAAAGTTCAAATATCACACTGTGGACAGTTGGCAATTAGTCAAGGAAATTAGAACATTCCATATTCCATCAGATATGCAACTGATTTCATTAGATGCATTGTTCACTAATGTTCCTATTGACTTGGCCATACAGGTGGTTGATCGTAGGTGGGAAGAAATCAAAGAATATACGATACATAAGGTTGAATTCCTTAAATTGTTAAAATTTATATTACAAGCTAATGTGTTTTCATTTAATGGTACTTACTACAAGCAAATTTTTGGTACAGCAATGGGTTCCCCTATCTCTCCTGTTGTGGCTAATTTGGTAATGGAAGAACTTGAAAATAACTCTATTTCTAAATTACCTTTTGAGTTGAATTTTTATAAGCGTTATGTTGACGACATAGTTACTTGTGTTAAATCAGATCAAATTGATATTTTAGTACACACTTTCAACAGTTTTCATGATAGACTTCAATTTACATATGAAGTTGAAGCAAATTCATGTTTGAACTTCCTTGACATTAGTATAATTAGAACCGAAAATTCACAGCTTAAAACCAATTGGTTTCATAAAACTACTTGGTCAGGCAGATATATTAACTTTTTTTCAGCCCACCCATTACAACACAAAGTGGGACTCGTAAAAGGCTTAGTAGACCGTGCCATTTTATTGTCACATCCTGAATACAGAGAAAATAATTTGTCTCTCATTAAAAAATTTTTAAAAAGGAATAATTTTAACTAAAATTGGAAAAAAATTTATTTATAGGTCCGATTAATTTTAAAAATACTGTATTGATTCCTTTTATAAACAACATTTCTTTTGACATCCAAAGAATTTAAAAAAAAATGGGTATTCACACCATCTTCAATATTCCATCTTATTTGAAGAAATGGTTCCCCCACCCATTAAAGACAAATTACCTCTGTCAAAAAATTGTAATGTGGTTTATGAGATACCATGTAAAGGATGTAATTTGACATACATAATAATGTTACATGTACGGAGACTTTTTTGACCTCGTTTTCGTTGAGTTTGAATTTTGCCTTTGTTTATTTGTTAAAAAATAAATGTAACATAGCTTTTCTTGCACTGTTAATAAATATTATGTGTGTGAACATAATAACGTAGGAATTATTTATTTATTACCATTTGCTTTAAAATTATGCAACATTAAATAAATTCTTCTACGGTGTACGAAGACTTTTTTGACTGACTGTATGTATACACTATACATACATAGAAAGGGCAGAACAACAAGTTATATGTTTGGCAACATTCTGAACAACTTTTGTCAATATAATTATCCGTCGCTCGAACTTAGTTTCCGAGATAATTACGAAAAAGTCAACAAACGCATTGATGCATTTTTAACATAATGAGCAGTGTGTATCCATTAAATAATCTAGAAACTACTTATACTATTACTTTTATACTACTTGTGGTGTCGCTCGGTCTACGAATTTTCGAGACTTGGAGTCGACTCGGATGTGAGGATCTCGGATCCTTAGAGGATGGATGTCGAAAAGTGAAATCGCTAGAACACCTCGGGTGCTTAGAACAATCTAGTTTATTTTTGTTAATTGTGCATAATAGGGGTACCCCCCCCACATTAGGTCGCTCAACCTTAGTTTTTGAGATATTTGCGAAAAACTGCAGTTACTACTACATTATATTTCACTACGATTATCGAACAATCTACATACTGCGTGAACTTTTTAAAATATATGATGATGAAGAATTCGGGATAAACTTCCGAATAGCCCATACCTCCGATTTTTTTATACTCTGGATTCTTACGTAAGAATTAGTACATATTACGACGACGGCTAACGACTGTGGATAACCCGAAAAGTTTATTTTAAGAACGAGCGGAAATGACATTAGTTTGAGTTAGGTTTGGCTTAATAATTCCCCACGGTTTATTATTAAACTAACTCCACTTCCAGATTAACAACAACTTCAGTTATCTAGCCAAACCTAACTCAAACAAATGTCATTGTCGCACGCTCTTAAAATAAACTTTTCGGGTTATCCACAGTCGTTAGCCGTTTGAAAAAGTTTACACGGTATATTGTAGATCGTTCGACAATCCTAGTGAAACAGTTGACGAGCGGTCGCATCATGCTGACGCATACGCACAGCTCGGACGTGCACGTATAAGCAAATTTCAATGTAGTAGTAGCTGCAGTTTTTCGCAAATATCTCAAAAACTAAGGCTGAGCGACGATTACATGTAAGGAAAAAGTTGTTCAGAATATTGAGTTTTAAAACATATTCAAAAATCATCGAAATCGGTGGGGGGTACCTCTATTATACACAATTACCTTATTTTTTGTCTACAACGCTTAAGGAAAACTGTACAGAATGGTAGGGCTTGAACTTAATGGGGGTTGTGAATATGCTATTGGTGTAGGAGGTTGTAATTGTTGGCAATTGGCGGAATTTGGATTTGGTGGGGAATGATGCCTACGAGGTTAAATTGCTATAACGGACTTATGCTAAAGAATGGAAACATGTGTTTCGCAGCTTCGGTCGGTCGCCTAGCCCCCTTTTTATGGCGGCTAGCAATTGCCGCGATTTTATTGCGACGACCCTTGTACGGTCAGGTATGTCGGTTTTTAAGCTACCCTTCGAAAGGCACTAATTGCTTCAGGACGGAACACTACTCCTGGATTTTCGTATGCGTATGCTCTCCGCTACCTCCACAAACCTAACCACAACTCATTCTATTCACATAATCTTTGCATTCTAGCTGTCATCCAGAATTTGATCTAATGATGGAAAAATCATGCAAATAGAATGAGTTGTGATGTGGTTAGGATTGGGTTAGGTTAGTCTTAATTATTAAATCAAATTCTAGATGACCGTTGCAATGCAAAGATTATGCGAATAGAATGAGTTGTGGTTAGATTTGTAGAGGCGAAAATCGGAAATATGCGTACGCAATATATGTACATAGAAAATTCAATTCAGTACTAGCAATAGTTTTTAGCAATTTTCTCGAAAACTATAATCGAGCGACAGATAAATATAATGACAAAAGTTGTTCAGAATGTTATCCTTGACAACATATGTAAAGGTCAAAGTGATCAGAGGTGGGTTTGCTGATGTCTTTCTGCTATATTTGCTCCATAGATTGCTGTAACTTTTCTTAATTTTCGAACATTTTGTTAAGGATTATGGATCCACCGACTTGGACCGTCGTTCAATTGTAAGAGGACCAAATGGTCGAGGCAGTGCCAACAAATTGGCTGCGAGGCGACCGGTGTTATTGTCAGTCACTCTTACAGCGGTCAAAATTGGTGAAAAATGTAAGGTGAAATGACCTAGGTCTAGGACAGCATTTTTTGCTACCTTTAATTTGACCAGCTTAGATAAACAAACATAACTTTTTAAGAGTTTTAACATAAAATTCAGATTTTGTAAAGTAATTTAAAATCCCAAAATTATTGTTTAGATTAACACTTAGGGCATTTTACCTTACACTTAAAATTTAAAATAACTGACGTTTATCTTTCTCATTGAGTTGACAGAATGTAATATAATAACAACTTTTTGTTTTAGATTGAAGAAGTGCGGAGAATAGGAGACGACAGTGGCACCTCGATTTACACGAAGAGCGATGTCAACAATTATCAGCGACAACTTAGCGTTGTCCTATAGCTGACTTGCAAGGAAACAAAAGAAACGATTTCAAAATTTCAAGACAGCGAAATTCATTATATGTAATTATTGTAGTTATTTTATCGCTATTATTATAATGATTATTCGTGTACAAATTAGTAAACAAAGAATTTCTTATTTAAAGGTACGTAGAAAAACATCCCAGGCAACCGGAAGGACATGGAGGCGACAATACAAATGTGGTTAAAGAGGGCGGTTGACCGCGTCAAAAGGCAAAGTTCCAAATTTTAGTGGACCAGTTCATTTTTTATTTATAAGTTTCATTATAATGTTTTATTCTAATCTTAATGTTTTATTTTAATTTAATTTTATTGTTCCATTTTAATCGTAATTTCGTAATAAATAGTAATAAAGAAACACAGTATGTAGTTTGAAATTTATTTCCCCTATTAATTAACATTTATGAATGTCTTTGAGACGCCTGGAAGGCGCCTAAAACACGCTCGAAAGGCGCCTAAAAGACGTCTTTGATATGTCTGAACATTTTACGGCAATCATCTTAGAGACGTCTTTAAAACGTTTCAGTGCTATCTGGGTTTGTATCTTTATCGATTTCACCGAACATGCTTTTTTTATATTTTTGTTATTGATTGTAACGTCGTGAATAGAAGATTTCCACAATTACTTTCTTGTAAATGGTCATTCAAATTTTGTAGTGAGTAAAATATTTTTTTATATTCTAATTTATCGAAATGAAATGCTTTACCAATGCAGATATATGTAAGTTTAGAGTCATTAACGAGTTTTACACAAGAGTACAAATAATTGAATTTGTCACAGGGAATAGATTTGATTTTTGGAATGTAGAGATTTTTGTAATGAAATTGCATAAAACTGTTAAAAGGATGAATATTTTGAATCATGTTTATTAATTGAGGGCGGGATAATGCATCCGCGTTCGAATTGTGTTTTCCTGGTTTATATATAATTTTATAATCATAGTCTTCCCATAGAATTTGTGGTCTGTTACGATACAGAACCGTCGGCCGTATAGATAGTCTAAAGTGCTTGACACATCAGACAATAGAAAGTAATTCTTTCTCTGTGTGCTACAATTTTGTTCGTTTTTATTTAAGGTACGAGAAACATATACAACACTGGATAAATCTTTTTTTGATAGGACCTAGACTTAATATGGAACCGATTGCGTAATTAGAGGCATCTGTAGTGAGGAGAAATTCTTGATTAAAATTGGGATATTGAAAAATCGGTTGTGTAGTTAATACTTTGACAAATTCATTGAAAGATTTTGTTTGTTCAGAGGTCCATTCGAAAGGCACATCGTTTTTTAGTAGAATTGTTAAAGGTTTAGCTATTCTGGCTAATTGTTTATAAATTTTCAATAATAGCGACAAGGTCTAAGAAAACATTGATATCTTTTTGGTTTTTAAGTTTAGGAAATTTAGCAGTGCCATTGATTGTGTCAGGATTTGGTTATACACCCTTGTCTGATATCATACAATTATACAATAGCTAGGTTATATAACCTAGATATGCTACTTCGTGTCGCATAAATTCGCATTTGTCTGTGTTGGAGCGACGGAGAGTCACACATACTTCACGCGTTTGTTGCGTATGAATTGCGCGCTCTCTCTCTCTCTCTCTCTCTCTCTCTCTGATGTGTGCGCAGCAGAAGCGGGCCGCTCCCAGCAAATTTAGGTGTTCCAACCGTATGTTTTCTTTTAATAATTGTTGTCGTTTTAATGGAGAGGTGGGTTGAATTATTTGCCACAAGGATTGTCGATCTGGACGGAAGTTGTTCTAAATATACCGAAATTGATTTTATTTGTATATACTATATTATGCGTGTATTTAGATTTAGTACAATAAGCTCTATTATTTTTATTTACCTTAGGGATTGCTTTTGACAAATAGACTCCTTTTTATAACTCTAGTTCCGGAACGATACCTTCTTGGATTTCGGGGTTTTGTATTTTAATTTCGATAAGAATTTACGTTCGCGCCTTAAGGTTAATTAAATACATATTTTGGTTTTCAGATTCTTGAGAGTCTAAGTGGATTATTACGTTTGATGATTTAAAGCGCAGAGTGCGTGTTTCATAATCGATAAACGAGGATTCTTTCTGTAAAAAATCTTTACTTAGTAAGCCGTCAAAAGGAACGTTTTTTGCTTGATTTAGGATATAGAATTTTATATTGATGGTGGAATCACCTACTTGTACGGGAATCAAACAACTGCCTACAGTTTCGACTGGGATATTCACACTAAGAACTTATAATATCAATTTATCCTTAGAATTAAATGTATGTGTTAGGGTTTAATTTGCATTCTTTGATTAGCGATACGTTTCCACCTGTATCCACTAGGAATGTGAAGGTTTGATTTGCGTTTTTAGAGTACGACAAGGACACCGTAATATAATCCAGATTATCGCTTGGGATAGAAATGGTCAATTCTCGAACATCGTTAACAGAGTTGTTGGAAATTTAAATGTACCGCGGCGTTTTCTGTCTGTTGATTTGAATAATTAGCTATTTGTTGCCTACGATTATTATTAAACCGTCTTTTTCGACACTCTGCAATTACATGACACTGCTTCTTGCAATAATTACAAAACTTTGATTGGTTCGCGTGTTGAATCGTGTTTAATTGTGTTAAAACTAATTGTATTTTGTTTTATATAATTTATGTTATGCATTATAGTTCTAAGTTTTAGTTCTTAATTTGGTACAGTTCAATTTTGGACGTTCCGTTGAAGGGTCAATATGCTACTGCATGGATGAAGTTAATAAAGCATATTATTATTAAAGTAATTGGGTTGTATGAAGTTAATATACCCGTTAAATCTAACAAATTGGATAGAATTGTTGATTTCGATAAGGGGTCTGATGTGAATTGGAAACTTGGACGTTATTAATAACTCTACTACGATCGGGACCAGACAATCTTGATCTACATTGTGACGATTCATGATTTGTTTTACCGCAAATGTAGCATAATCTTTGGCTAGTGTGTTTATGCATATCTAAAGCTCGTTCTTCTGCGACGGCGACGTAATACGCGGAATTTACGGTCAAATTTTTTCCACCTCAGCATTTGAAAAATTTGCGGACAACTGTGATAAACAAATCGATTTAAGGTAATTTCTTCTACGGATTTACATTTTCCTGGAATTTCTAGAGGATTATTTGAATATTGTATCGCGCGAAGTGTTCTTGAGGATAAATTTAGTAATCTTTGATAAAGAGCGGTATGTAATACTTTCGGAATGGTACTGTTTAATATTATTTAGTTCTTCCATTATTTGACAATAATTTTTTATCTTCATATAGTATTTTAAGCCGTTCCTTTAACTCTGTCCAATTATGAAAATCTTGAAGAGCAAATTGTTCTTTATCATTTCCAGAAATTTTTGAAAGGATGAAATATAAAATGGGCGTTTTTTGTCTCTACGAAGCGATTTCGTCTGCTTTATTGAAATTGGCTATAAATTGCCCGAGTTCGCACCGGTTACAAGAGAATTCTTTTAGAATTAGTTTACACAGAAATTCTATTGGGTAGTCAGAAGAATTTGAGGACATGTCTGGAGATATAGCATAAAACATCATAATGTAAATAGGTACAAAAGGCGATTACCAAGTAATCTTTGATAAAAAGCGGTATGTAATACTTTGGGAATGGTACTGTTTAATATTATTTAGTTCTTCCATTATTTGACAATAATTTTTTATCTTCATATAGTATTTTAAGCCGTTCTTTAACTCTGTCAAATTATGAAAATCTTGAAGAGCAAGTTGTTCTTTATCATTTCCAGAAATTTTTGAAAGGATGAAATATAAAATGGGCGTTTTTTGTCTCTACGAAGCAATTTCGTCTGCTTTATTGCAATTGGCTATAAATTGCCCGAGTTCGCACCGGTTACCAGAGAATTCTTTTAGAATTAGTTTACACAAAAATTCTATTGGGTATTCAGAAGAATTTGGGGACACGTCTGGAGATATAGCATAAGACATCATAATCTGGGTACAAAAGGCGATTACCAAGCAACAAAATCCAAAGATGTATATACCTGTTGTCTAGCATCGAAGTAATTCCTGTACGTGCCAGTGATTGACTTCCTTCTCTGAGAGGGATGACTGGATCCGTAGACTCTCCGGTTGACACTATTATTAAGAATCCACAGATGCAGAACACTTTTAGTAAAGTTTGGTTATTCTTTCACTAATTCACAGGTCCTACCCACTGCGCGAATTTTGTGTCGCGATCCCGGAAGAAGAACAAGTTGAAACCTGTTTAAAAACGTCTTTATTTGTAGCAGCGGTTTTACGAAGTTACCGGTTCGAAGAACGAATGAATTCTGGCGGAGATGGTCGGGAAAAAAAGGAAGGAAGGATGACTTTAGAGTAGGGGAGTTGTAGGGGAGGAAATATATGAAAGCTGGGCTAAGGCCTTGCAGAGATATGGTTGTAATAGGGCAGGGCTAGGATTTAGTTGATCGCAACGGCCAGTTTTCGAGGGCTACGCCTCCTTTACCCGGCCGCGCGTCTCGCTCCCCGCGGCGGCTATAGTTCTCGAGGCAGCTCAGGCTCGTACCGCATCGACAATATTCATGGCGCATTAGGGCGACACCCGTATCAATAGGTTTCCACATTACCGTTGAGGTATTAATGTCAATGCGTTTTTTTTTTATCAGTGGTATCCCTAGTAGGCCTATTCCACTATGTCGCACAATAATATCGGACAACAGCTGTAGAAAATCAATTAAAAAAATAAATTTAGATAAACTTTGAAAAAGTTTTTACTTTTACTGACAAAATTTTATTAAAGGCTGGAACAACTTGATTTTCGCGCACGTTTAGACGTGCTTGGCAAATTTCTAAACGCTTATCAAACTGATTTATCACCGAATGAAGAATATGTAAATGATTGTCGAAATCGCAGTTAGTGCCGAATTCTTCGAAAATTAACTTACGAAGCTACGTCTAAACTTCCCGTAGATCTTAACAATTTGCCAAGCACGTCTAAACGTGCGCGAAAATCAAGTTGTTCCAGCCATTAATAAAATTTTGACAGTACAAGTAAAAACTTTTTAAAAGTTTACCTAAATTAATTTTTTTAATTGATTTTCTACAGCTGTTGTCCGAAATTATTTTGCGATATAGTGGAATAGGTCTACTTGGGATACCACTGATAAAAAAAAAACGCATTGACATTAATACCTCAACGGTAATGTGGAAACCTATTGGTACGGGTGTCGCCCTAATGCGCCACGAATATCGTCTATGCTCCATAGTACGAGCCTGAGCTGCCTCGAGAACTACGGCCGCCGCGGGGAGCGAGACGCGCGGCCGGGTAAAGGAGGCGTAACCCTCGAAAACTGGCCGTCGCGATCAACTAAATCCTTGTCCTGTAATAGGAGAACGGAAAGAAAGAAAGAGAGAGAGAGAGAGAGAAGACTGGAGAGGACGGTTGAGGTCTATGAGAGGGGGAAATCCTGCATCTGGAAAACTACCATTGTTGGAACAAAACGGTCGGCGATGGGACTCGCTGTAGACAGTTTGCTATACATGTGGCACACAGGCCCTTATTGTTAAGAAGGCGCAGGCTAGGGCAGGTATAAGCTAGTAACAGCATGCAGTATTTGCAAATTCTTTCAAATGTGTATCCTATAATTCCACACGATTTCATTGTAAATGAACTTGCCAAAGTTGACATTAAACCAGTCTCTCCTATCAGTTTTATTAAAGTAGGAATACACAAACCTGGCTTTTCCCACATTATAAGCTTCCGTAGACAACTATTTATCGACCCAGAAGATTTAAACAAGGTTCCAGGGTCTCTGTCTATTTCGTGCAATGATCACTGGATCTATTTATCCAAAAAGAAACTGACATGCTTCCTGCGTAAGGGAGAACAAATTTTGCAATAACGTGGCTCCTGTCTCGGCTAAATCAAATATCAAAGAGACAATGGTTAGCCCAGGTTGTTATGAAAAAGTCGATGATACAAACACAGGTCCTTTGACCGTGCTGCAGGAATAGGCTACTCAAGAAACAGATCATTCAATGCCTCCTCCTCCTCGGCACAAACGAGATCTACGCGAATCCACAATATGCTCTAATGATAATTCAGACCCAGTTGATATACACAAAAAGTCTACACGATTTGAGAAATCTAATAAAAGTAGAATAATAAAGTAGTAGAATAAATACCAATACGTTACTTGATAATGATATATTATATCATTATATGATATGTACAGTAAGGAGCATAACTTATTATATAACTATTTTTTTTATTTATTTTATAATTCTATTTATTTTTTATTTATTATATAACTTACTTGTGGGGCACGGGTGAAATGAGAGAAAACTTAATTCGCTCGTAACGGTTTTTATTGCGTGCGGACGGTCGTCTGCCCGGTTCGGATTCTCGCGAGCGAATGTCCGATTGTTCGCTGTCGAACATTCGTCGTCTTCGACAAACGAATATCGCTCTTCTTCCGTTGGTCGTGTAACAACGGGCGATCGCTCTAGAAACCGATTTTCATTTATTTCTTTGCAGCTCGCCGAGAGCGGCCGCCGGTCGGCGTCGCGTACACGACGTTTGTCGGCGGTTCGGCGGCGTGCTCTTTGCACGGGCCGCCACATATTCATGAATAACCACAAGTTTTGTGTAAATTATTATTTATTGCTACGAATATAGAACAATAACAAAAAATCAACATTATAATTATTTTTAGCAAAGAAGTAACTGAAGAAATTTTTTTCAATAATTAATGTCTCCTCGTTTAGCAATGAAAAAAAAAAATGGATTGACTCGGTTTTGTACCTCGTCCAATACTTGGCAATATTTAATGGTAATTGTGCATATTAGGGGCCCCCCCACCGATTTCGATGATTTTTTAATATATTGTCAGGGTGAAGATTCTGAACAACTTTTTCCTTACATGTAATCGTCGCTCAGCCTTAGTTTTTGAGATATTTGCGAAAAACTGCAGTTACTACTACATTGAATTTTGCCTATACGTGCACGTCCGTGCTGTCCGTATGCGTCAGCATGATGCGACCGCTCGTCAACTGTTTCACTAGGATTGTCGAACGATCTACAATATACCGCGTAAACTTTTTCAGTCGAATAAATCCTTCAGAACAAATAGCACGCACTGAAGAAGCAGTAAAATATTATAAAATATATATATTAATAAAATATAAAACATTATGGGTTGAATTTTACGTTACTAACACACAACCACACAGTGTTCCTAAGAAAAAACGGCTAACGACTGTGGATAACCCGAAAAGTTTATTTTAAGAGCGTGCGACAATGACATTTGTTTGAGTTAGGTTTGGCTAGATAACTGAAGTTGTTGTTAATCTGGAAGTGGAGTTAGTTTAATAATAAACCGTGGAGAATTATTAAACCAAACCTAACTCAAACTAATGTCATTTCCGCTCGTTCTTAAAATAAACTTTTCGGGTTATCCACAGTCGTTAGCCATCGTCGTAATATGTACTAATTCTTACGGAAGAATCCAGAGTATAAAAAAATCAGAGGTATGGACTATTCGGAAGTTTATCCCGAATTCTTCATCATCATATATTTTAAAAAGTTCACTATAGATTGTTCGATAATCGTAGTGAAACAGTTGACGAACGGTCGCATCATGCTGACGCATACGGACAGCACGGACGTGCACGTATAGGCAAAATTCAATGTAGTAGTAACTGCAGTTTTTCGCAAATATCTCAAAAACTAAGGTTGAGCGACGATTACATGTAAGGAAAAAGTTGTTCAGAATATTGAGTTTTACAACATATTCAAAAATTATCGAAATCGGTGGGGGGTACCCCTATTATGCACAATTACCAAAGATGTTAAATATCATCCAGAACTAAAAAATACTTAGCTAAAATGGAAAAATGAAGGTCTTCCAGAAAAGAATAAAAAACAAATTCTGGAACTTTATAATAGAAAAGGAGACTTCTACACCGAAGCCCCTAATTTGAATCTTGAAATAAATCCATTACTTTCAGAAATTGCAAAAAAGAGAGACCAACATTTTATGGAAACGCAGAATTGCGTGGGCACGGCCATAGCTGCCTTAGGCGCTGCAGTCTCGATGATAATAGAGCCCCCAGAAGATGGTTTAGATGAAGATACACTTACAGACTATATAAGCCATGCTGGTCAGATTTTAACTGACGTTTTCCATCAACAATCGGTGGCAAGAAAATCTTTTATCGCACCGCAGTTAAATAAAAGTGTCAAACCATTGGTGGACACGATGTTTTCAGACGAATGGCTTTATGGCGATAATCTCAAGGACAAAGTTAAAGATGTTAAAGAGATCGAAAAGGCTTGTGCGAATATCAAGGAGAAGCCTCCTCAAAAATATATACTTAAGGCTCGAGAGCAGGGAAACTGGAAATACCCACCTGCGGGGTACCGGCAGGTGGGTCAACAACAGAGGCGTCGTCAAATCAAATTCAAGACACGGTCATACAGGACCTCGCACAATTCAACCAAGGCAACACCTCGGACGACGAGCCAATCATCGTTGAGGAAATAACTCGGGTAGATAAACCTGCGGGACGTCTTTGTCACTTTGTAGAAAGATGGAAATATTTTACTTCAGATAGATATATTTTAAGCTGTGTGAAGGGTTATAAAATTCCATTTGTGAGCATACCCATTCAAAATATTGCTTATAAAGAGAAACATTGTTCTCTCGAAGAAATGGAAAAAAATACAAGGAGAAATTAATGAGCTTCTACGGAAAGGTGCTATAGAGGAATGTAATGAATGTGATGGACAATTCATTTCCTCTTACTTTCTTGTTCCAAAACCCGATGGTACAAATCGTTTTATTTTTAATCTTAAAGAATTGAATAAATTTATCAGACCCTAACATTTTAAAATGGAAGATATTAGATCCGTGTTAAGTCTATTATCGCGAGAGGATTACACGAGTTCTTTAGATCTTAAAGATGCATATTTTTTAGTCCCCATTTACAAAGGTCACAGAAAATTTCTGAGGTTCATATTCAAAAAGAAAATATTTCAGTTTGTATGCCTCCCTTTTGGATTATGCACTAGCCCATACGTTTTCACTAAGTTAATGAAACCGGTTATTAATAAATTAAGACTCCAAGGAATAGTAATGGTTTTGTATTTGGATGATTTCTTATTTATCCATGAATCTAAAGATATATGTGAAGAAAATGTAAAGAAAGCATTTAAAACATTAGAATATTTAGGTTTTATCATTAACTATCAAAAGAGTTGTTTATTTGCTAATCAAAAATGTAAATTTCTAGGATTCATTATTGATTCAGTTAATTTTTCCTTGAATTTAACGGATAATAAGAAAAACCAAATAGTAGAGCTGGTGAATGAGTTTAAAATCGGGAAACCATTTAAAATTAGAAAATTTGCTAAATTTCTAGGTGTATTAACCTCGGCATGTCCGGCCGTGGCTTATGGGTTTATTCACTGTAAACGACTAGAAAGACAAAAATATTTAGCATTAAAATTTAATGGAGGGAATTATGAAGGAATTATTTATATAACTAAATTGATGTTAGAAGATTTTGAGTGGTGAAAGATAAATGCACTTATTGGATCGAATCCAATTAGAACACAAAAATTTGTTGTCGAAATCTTTTCTGATTCATCCTTGACAGGTTGGGGTTGTTACCGTAATGGCTCAGAGGCCTTTGGATTTTGGAATAAGCAAGAAAAGAAAAATCACATTAATTATCTTGAGCTACTAGCAGCTTTTTTTGCAGTAAAATGCTTTGCGTCAGAATTATCGCAATGCGAAGTATTACTTAGATTAGATAATACTACGGCTATTTCTTATATTAATAGAGCCGGAGGTGTACAATTTCCACACCTTAGTGAACTTTCAAGAAAAATTTGGAGTTGGTGCGAAGAGAGAAGCATATGGTTAAGATCATCTTATATTTCTTCCAGTGAACATGTAGAAGCAGATAAAGCATCACGTAATGTTAATATAGATTCTGAGTGGGAACTTTCTCAAAAAGCTTTTACACAAGTGGAGAAACAATTTGGTTCCTTTACAATAGATTTATTTGCATCTAGATTAAATAAAAAATGTAAAAGATTTTACTCTAGATTCCCAGATCCAGAAGCAGAAGCTGCAGATGCTTTCACTGTATCATGGGAAAATGAAAATTTTTATGCCTTTCCTCCCTTCGCACTTATTCTGCGAACATTAAGAAAAATAATTAATGATAAAGCAATCGGTACTATCGTAGTACCCTCATGGCCCACGCAACCGTGGTATCCTCTTTTTACATCACTCCTCATAGAACCTGCCATTATATTTAAACCTAATTGCACGCTATTAATATCTCCTTACAGAGACGAGAATCATCCGTTAGCATCCCACCTTTCGTTGGTGGCAGGCAGGGCAGCTTTCTCGAGGAAAGGATTAACAGAAGAAGTCATAGATGTGATGGTTGATTCCATCGCAAAAGCGACTTTAAAACAATACGAATGTGGTTTAAAACGTTAGTGGGAATTTACTCATTTAAGAAATTTAGATATGTTTAATGTAAGAACGACAGATATTATTATTTTTCTTAATACTCTTTTTAAAGACGGTGCAAGTTATAGTACATTAAATACCACTCGTTCTACAATATCCTTAATTTCTGGATATGATATTAATAGAGATGGGTTAATTCAGCGTTTTTTAAAAGGAGTATTTAAACGGAGACCAACCAAACCAAAATATGCTACAACATGGGATGTTACCCCGGTGCTTAATTACATTGAAAAGCTACATCCACTTAAACAATTAAAATTAAAAGATGCTGCCGAAAAAGTGGCAACTTTATTAGCCTTGACAACAGCTCAAAGACTGCAAACTCTAGCGTTAATAAATATTGATAATATAGAAATAAACAGTTCAGGAATAAGTATTAAAATTACAGAACAGATTAAAACATCAAAACCCGGAGCTTTTCAACCTAATTTAATACTACCGTTTTTTAAGGAAAAACCAGGGTTATGTGTAGCATCGGCAGTTTTAAACTATATAGATTACACTAAAACATTAAGAAGTAAGGATACCAAAAATTTATTTATTGCAACGATGAAACCGTTTGGCACGGTATCTACGCAAACTATTGGTCATTGGATTAAATCACTATTAGGTAAAGCTGGTATTGATACCAACGAATTCACGGCATATAGCACGCGACACGCAGCAGTATCTGCAGCTCATAAAAAAGGAGTAGATATCACAGCCATAAGGCGTAGTGCAGGATGGACACCTAATTCTCAAACCTTCTTTAAGTTCTATAACAAACCGATTCAAGTCCCAAATGACCAGTTTGCGCGTCAGAGTTGGGCGTTATTCGAATGAAATTTCATTCGAATAACCAGCGAATAAAAATTGCGAATAAATTTTTATTCGCTGGGTTATTCGAATAAATTTTTATTCGAATGAATTTTTATTCGAATAACCCAGCGAATAAAAATTTATTCGAAAATCCCATCGAATAGTCCAGCGAATAAAAATTTATTCGAATAGCCCAGCGAATAAAAATTTATTCGAATAGCCCAGCGAATAATGGTGTCGAATGACATCGCGTCATCGACATCGCACGCGGCACGCACCAGCGACGTGTATGTGTATGAATATATGTGTGAGTGCAGTCTAAAGAGTCGATGATTCTTATTTTCGAGAAATTTTTGATCATCTGAAGATTGCAGGTTGTTTCCTATTACAAAAATTATTTTCAAATACATAAATAATTATTAATATTTTTACAAACTGATTACATTACAAATTAAGGATTAAGCGTCATAAACAGAAGAAATTTAAGTCGCCGAAAATTTCGAGGTAATAATTATATAATTGTGTAATAATGTACATTACGTTAGAAACTATAGAATTATTAACAACATTCTATTAATATTTATTTAGGTACCCATAGTTACGAGAGAATAGCTCAGCTATTACAAGAAATCCATATGGAATATTTTTTACTCATAAAAAAAATATCGATGGTATTGTACTGTCTGTGTTAAAAGAATCACTGTTAGTTATCTATTGTATATGTCATCAATCGTCAACCGAGATCTTGTCTCGAGAAGTTTCGGGCCTCGGCCTCGAGTCACTCGAGTGTCGGGTTCCTACCCGTAACCATAAAGGCTGCCGCTGTCGGTGCCGGCTAGCGGCTGCGCTTATTCGCAGCATTTATTCTCGTCATTTAGAATAACGAATAACGAATGAAAGTCCCGGGATTTATTCGCGAATAACGATTTATTCGTTATTCGCAAGCTACGAATAATTCTCGGCGAATGATATCCTTATTAGTTATTCTCGAATAAATCCAGGGACTTTATTCCCTATTCCTTATTCGTTATTCGAGATAAAATTTGCCCAACTCTGCCGCCTACTACAATGTACTACGCGATTGTAGGGGATGGGAAGACGTCATTTCGTATGGGTCCGAGGTGGTGACATTGGGACCTTGGCAGAACTGCGGTGACGTATCTAGCTACGGATGCGTGGCTGATTGGAACAGAGTGGAAGAGGCAGGCCTCCATTCACACGCATTTTCGGCTGAAGTCGAACTACAGTAAATGCTCGATCCCTGTCCAAAAGCTGTGTTTTGCACGGACAGAGATCGTATAGGGACATGCTTTTTGATTTATGACTGCGTTCAGATATCTATCGCGCCGACCGCGCTGAGCGAAACTTCAATAGAGAGCCGAACATAGAGAAGGACAGAATGAAATACGGATCGCATTACCGAAGTTTGTCGCCGTCGCCAGCACAGTTTAAAAGCGTCTCTTTCTTTCCAATACGCTGTTCGTCGTTGCCTTCGAAACGTTCATCGTCGATAAAACCATTTAATACAGTTCAAATTATATCGTGTTTGGTGTCATTTTAATCAGAAAAATGCCAGAAATAAGGTAGTGAAAGTCCCATTAAAAAATAATGAAAATTAAGAGATTTGTAAAATCGTTTCCTCGAGTCAATTTAGTGGTGTTCACACCGATATACCCGAGCCGAGATCAATCGTCGCCGCCCTGCGAAGCGGCGCGGAGTTGACAGCCGGTGGAGTGAGTAGGCACTGGACAGGGATCGTAGAAGAGACCCAGGACAGGGATCGAGCATTTACTGTACATATGTATTGACTACAGCGGTCACACATACTATGCAGCCTGTAGACGTCGTCGTCATTGACTCGTCAAAACATTGGGACTACGGGCGTGGCTGAGGTGGAGATAGGCAGACTTAACGATAGGCTCGATTTGTTTTTACATAGTAAAATAATCGTTCAACGTCCACAAATCGGCGAAGGATGTTCGATGTAAAAAAATATCTCATCCATTGCGGAGCACTCCTCGCGAGGGATCGAGAAGCTCGACAGTCCTCGGTCACCGAAAAGTGTGACATAATAGGGGTCGGGTATATCGGTGTGAGACCAGGAGACCACTACCAATCCAATTAGAAAACTTCCTTATTTTCAATTATTTTTTTATGGGACTATTGCCAAAATATTACTGGCATTTTTCTGATTAAAATGACACTAAACATCATACAATTTGGACTGTATCTCGTTGTTTTTTCGTAGTGTTATTATTGGGTCGACAAGAAAGTAATTTCGGTATTTCAAGGTGAAATGAAGCCCAATTTTTGATAAGAACAATGGAACATTAATCAATAAAATATTTCAATCTCTCTGCAAAATCATCAAATGTTTGTTAAAATTTTAAGTAGAGAAGTTAAAGAACAATACGCCTAGACGGTTCTGGGGTAAGCGCTGAGCGGTCTTACACAGTCCTCTTACCAAAAGGCACCCTGGCCTTCCCCACTCCTTGGCCAGATCCTTGGGAAAAACCCAGTCTCAGTTTTCAAGTGAGGGAAGTTAGACTCTCCAACTTTTCCTCATCTGTTTCCCATAAAACAGCCCCTCGACGATTGACGGCGTCAACGATTCTGTTTTATGACACTCTACCTTCTTCAGGGCCTTAGCTAGTCGCCCCGACACGAGCCCTTGATTTGGCTTCGCACACGTGAACGCTAACATGTTTGTTATCAAATGACAGAAAAAAATTATAATCTTAACAGAAGTTATTGAAACAAAAAAAAACACATATCACTATCTGTTAGTGAAAACCGAAATTACTTTCTTGTCTTCGAATCATTATCTGCCAACCTAAACGAATAAACGGCTACGAGCGCCGAACGCCGAAGCCCAGGACCTCAGACTGTTTCCATAGCCATTGTCGAGTAGTGCAATAAACATGGCCGGGTAACCCGACATCGGGTCTAAGTATATCAGTGTGAAACTACTAAAGCGTTTTACCGACAATTGTCCAAAGCACGGGTTCGATCAGGGCCAATACTATCCTTTGACTTCTGCAGAAGAGAGAAAAGGACAGCGAAGCTCGACGGCCTCGGTCGCCGAGAAGTGTAAACATTACTAATCGAATAACAAAACTTCTTCATTACTCATTATTTTTTTATGGGACCCAGGCCAACATATTCATGACATTTTTCCAATGAAAATTATACCAAACAGGGTATGTTCGGTCATAAATAAGACCGAACGTGAGAGTAGGGACAGCCACT
>CM052208.1:698489-708719 GCA_028454225.1 Lasioglossum leucozonium
CTTTGATTTTGTCACAAATTTCGTCCGAATTGCCCACTGTGCGCCGTTCCGTCGCGCGAAGAACCGAGAAAAAACAATTGAAGCGAGGCGCGCGACGATGCGTTTTCGGACAAACGCATCGCGAGTTCAGTTTGTAACGAGACGCGCCTGAGAAGAGCCATAAATATAAAAGTGCTACGCAGCGCATATGTGGGTTAGTCGTTGTTTCACCCTGCCTACACCTAATCCCACGAAACATTTTTTCGTAAAACGAATAACCTACGAGTTATTTTAAGTCGTTATGTTAGGAGACTCACCCTGTATATGTACTTCTAAATTCCTTATCATTTCCATTAGTTCCACCGCTTCTTTCGCCACCAGAACCATATCATTCGCATAGGCCAGTGACCAAAATTTTTTCTCCTCCACTTTTATCCTTCCTGTTTTATTGCATTTGAGGCTCTCTTCCATGTCGGCTATAAAAATTGTGAACAGAGTCGGTCTTAATGGACAACCCTGTCTCAGCCCATTCCCTGTCCAGAACTCCTTAGTCTCTCCAACCTGTACTCTTACCACATTCCTCGTTTCTTGATAGATTTCTTTCACTCTTTCTACTAAGGCTCTTCTGATACCACATTTGTTCATTTGTTCCCATAATTTGTTTCTTTTGACTGAGTCAAAGGCCGCCTTCAGGTCCACAAAAAAGGCAAACATTTTTCCTTTCTTTTTCTGCACTTCTCTCTCAACTAGTGTTCCTGATTTCTCAATATTTTTCATTTCTCGAGAAATGGGAAATAAGGCTATATTTCTCGAGAATTCTCAAGAATTTTTAATAAAATAAAAAAATATTGGAAAACTTATGATATTTGGAATATCGTCGATAATATTTATCGAAAGCGCAAAAAACTTTAACTCAATGTTTATTCCTGTCCAATATGTACATAACTTTAAAAACAAGGAAAAAATAGACGCTTAATATAACCGATAAAATTGATTTAAAACCAAACTTTTTTAAAGTGAAACATTACGCTTTTGTTTTGAAATTACTTCTTAAGAAGCATAATGCGTCTAATGTAGAATCAGACAATCTACTTCTTTTTTTGTAACAAAATCTGTAGCCGTAGAAAAATCTTCATTTTGTGTGGATGTTGGCTTTATTGTATGTAGAACATCCAAAAGTTGCTGCAGATTGGGTGTCCTTTTTCCAGTGGACTCAAAAATCTGGAATTCCTTTGATATGCGTATACGTACGCGATTGATTAGTATAATATGCAATTTTAGTTAACTAAAAATTAATTTCCGAAAATATGTTATGAAATAAATGAGATTGATAAGAATTTTCCTTGATTTAAATTTCTCGAGAAGGAACACTACTGTCAACTATACAGCGTTGTCCATCGTTCCTCTGTTCTTCCTGAAACCCGTCTGAGACTCTAACAAGATTTTCTTGTGCTCTATTTCTTCCTTCAGTTTCTCGTTTAGTACAGAAGCGTATACTTTATACGCCGTGCACAAAAGTACAGAAATAATCGTAACAGAAATACATCAAATGAATCTTACACGTTGAATTTTATTTATACCATTTTTCTGGGTTGAAGGTCATTTGAAGGTCATATTGTGTTACATGCATGAATTCGTTATTTTGTCAGCTACAACATTACGTTAACGAAAATATCATTCCATTTAAAAAAACATCGATAACCTTGAAATCTCGTAAAAATGACTGACATTTTTTTTTCCCTTACACCGTTATATGTGGCCCTTCAAACAGTGTAACTTTGTCCTACGAAGTATTTTTGTACAACGAAAAGTAACAGAGATATTTGGGTGTCCTGCTTTATCGAATTCACCCTGTATATGCCCATATTTGCTTCCCAGGTTTTGCATTTTTTATCTGTTTCAGTTCATCTTGCTTCTTTCTCTCCTTCTTTCCCTCGCATATTTTCTTGAATTTCATCTTTTCCTCCAAATATTCCTGCCTCTCGATCCTTCTTGATTTCCATTTTTTATACCCTCTTTTCACTTTCCTTTTCCCCAGGCTACATTCCTTGCCCCACCTATATTATTGCCCTATTTTCCATTTTCTTTGCTCAATTCTTTTCCTTTCCATTTTTTCGCTCACTACTTTCTTCAATTGGGTCCATAGCAGTTCCGCTTCGTCTACCTCTTCAAAGACGGCCTCTTTCATGGTATCTCTATATCTTTCTGTTTAAGATATATTGTTTATAGAAATTTAGTCCAGAACAAGGAACCCTTGTTCTGGGCATATGGTTAGTGTCACGTCACCGATGGTCGTCTCGTCGTCGATCCGGCGCCGAAATTCGACCCTAGTTGTTTTCTGGAGCCCACCCATGGATCAGCTCTTCGAACACTTACCATTTGTATTTTCTTCTTTTTCCAACGACACCTCCACCCGTTGAAGTTTGTTAAGGAGTGGGAAAAATCGTCTTTCCCTCATCCTGGTCCTGTGTGCTCCAAGCAGATTCTTTCCGACTGTCGAACTAATACCATTCACTCACATTTAGCCATTGTACAGACAGTCGAGTCTCTCATATTCACCATTAGTAAATACAGTATTGTTGTTGTCCGAATCTTACATTTTATTCTACCCATTGAGGGAAGTGGTCCTTCGAACATAGTCACCTACAATTAATCGGCACACCACGTGCAATTTTCAAGGTAACTCGAACGATCAGTAGGATCGATTAGGAGTTTACTTTACAATTGTTATAAACATTAAACAGTCAGTGTTTAAACTCTTTTAAAAGTTTAAATCGACCCTCCATCGCGATATTATACGAGCATCGACCCCGTGTTTATAATCCACACGAAGCTGAGATGTTTGCTGTCGATGACAACAGACTAGGTGAACGATCGAAATTGTAAATGTTCTATGCGTCGAAGGTGCGTTCACCTCACTGTAGTCGTTGCGCGATCCATCGTCTCCTATTTTCCTTTTGCCAAATCCGTTACCTAAATCCTTTGTTTCCCTTGCAGCACCGATTGTCAGGTCGGTGCTCTATCGAACGTTGGTGCTGTCAGTACCTTTTAATTTCAATTCAATTTCAAAATTCCTACTCATTCCTTCTTCCAAATCGATGGCTCACCACCATATAAATAGGACTGCCCTAATCGTCCTCGCTGCCGTTTTGCGCTTATCGCTGTCTTAGCACTCTCGTACGTCTTACTTACGCTCTTGTCTTAGTATCGATCTCGATACTTTATTTCTTGATCATCTGATCACTCGTGTCATTGTCACGGTTTCGTACATTCGTGGGCTTCGCGATTATACGTTAATCTCTCCTTCTGTTTTCTCTTGTTTTCCGTCATTTTGTACCTTTTGTTAACTTTTGCTTCGGTAAATATTTACATTAGGGGCTTCCTCGCCGATTTTGATGACCTTGAAATATGTTGTCATCATTCTGAACAACTTTTTACTATACATGTTACCGCCGCTCAGCTTTAGTTTCCGAGATATTCGCAAAAAAGTTTCAACATCTCGAAAAGTGATCGGAGCAGGTCTGGATGAGATTTGTTAGCAGAGATGGGGTTTGGGGGAGGTGCGGCATGGCAGCCTAATCGACACATGTTTTCGAGGAAATGCATAGTTCGTTCATAATAAATTCTTGTCGAGTTGCTCTCAACATTATATGATATGCAATGAAACGGCAAGCAGTTTGTATGGAAAGACGTATATTATCGAACTAAGTATCCTTATAAACACTAATATTGAAATTACATTGTGTTTTTATACGTCTTTTGTTTCGATTTCTAATGTAATTAGTATTATGGCATCTTGATACAATTCATCGTTCCATGAATTACTTTACTATTAACTAAAATATCTATCAACTTTTCTTGATTGTTGCAGATATCCAAGAATTCGTATAGTTTCATGCCTAATACTCTGCATGCTAACACAGCTGACAATGGAATGAGTTCGCGTTCGACATGATTCATTTTACGTTTCAGTTCGTAAACATAAACAGACAAGACAGTGGGTTTCAACTGATTGAAGTCGCTTGAAGTTTTCAATTTCAAATCTAACCCAGACCTACTCCGATCACTTTTTCTAAAGCTGAGCGGCGGTAACATGTATAGGAAAAAGTTGTTCAGAATGATGACCTTGACAACATATTGCAAGGTCATCAAAATCGGTGAGGAAGACCCTAATGTAAATAATCATCCACCTTTCTTTCCTCTGTCTATTTCCTTCGAGACTTTATCTCGTCTCAATTCGTCTATCGTTTCAACAGCCAGAAATGATAAATTTATCAATAATTACTATCACGACGATCGAAATCAACCAAAATGAGATGGAGTGGGGAGAGTTCCACATTACTACGCAAGTGCGCTTGAACTCGACGAGCGCATTGAGTCAGTCAGTCAGACGAGCCGCAGACTCCGGCGGATGTGGTCGGACTCCGGGAGCAGGAGGACCAGGTGCTGATCTGTGGCTTACCAGTGATCATCTACCTGGTCCACTCTCAACAATGGGGAGTTTGACCCTTTGTTTTTTTTTATTTGTGAGGGTCTATTTTGTGAGGATTTACTTTCTGCTTTATAGCACAGGTTAGGCCAAGGGTTCTACAATGCTTTTTTTGATAACCCTTGATCCACCTTAAACAATTCTGCCCTAAACTGTTAAGGGGAGAGCCCTGTGTAAATGGCCTGTTTTTCAAGAATTTAAAAAAAAAAATGTACTGCGTAGATTGATTAAAAATTTCAGGCATCATTTATTGTTGTTACAATGTAACAAAAAATATTTTTTGAAAGTTTAATTGTTAATAGTAATGGTGGAATGACGGCTTGAAAATGGCATCCTGAAAATATGTCGTGCAGCGTACAGTGCAGAAATTTGATTTGAAACAAAAAAATCCAAATGGAATCTTTAGGTTATGCAAAAATGCTCAGCATGACGTTTTTCTTTTTTTAAAATTTGCAAAATTGCAAAAATGGCGACGTTTTGAAGAAAACAACGGATTTTCTGATAGAAATAATTATTAATAGCAATAGTTCAACTAAAAAATTGGAGCTCGTCATGCTGAGGCCAATTGTTTATAGAATATATATATCAAGTTTCATAAAGATCGAGTAATTAGTTTACGAGCTACGTTGCACGGTGTGCGAAATTTTGCGTTTCGAGAAAAATACGTTTAAAGTTTGTGTAACAGGGAGCGGCTTAGCGGAGTTCGAGCGAAGCACTCAGTACACCTCTTCAGTTTATTTTGAAAATAACATACAAGAACACCTCTGATCGCGTTCTAACTTTTTTTATCGTATTCCTGAGGAAATTTTCTATCGATTTAAGCAAAAAAAAAAATGCTAAAAAATTGCATTTTACACAGGGCTCCCCCCTTAATGCAACGGACACCGTCGTTTATTATCAAACTATATATTTCTAATTTAAAATTGATATTCCTCTGATCAGAGGTCCCTCAGGGGCTCCCCACGGCTAGGGAAGTCGTGAATGAGTACGGGATGTCACGTCCGCGAGGCACCCGAAGATTGCACCTGGACACCTCTCTGGATTCATGGGAGAGGACGGCCATGAAGGCCGGCCGCCGAGCGGGCAGAAGACCTTGTGAATCCGAGTCGTCGCCGATTCCCAAAGGGAGAGTACGGTTGAAATAAACCGGACGCCCGATGGTGAAATCATATAGACTTAGAAGTCATTTCATATATCTCGTTGCCAACCTTCTTGTAGTAACGTTTCGCTCTATCCTTTAAAATGATTATTCCTCGAAAAACTATCCTTTGTGTTTTTCTCGAAAGCTATCCTTTGTACAAACATGTAAAACCCATCCTTTAAAATTTAAAAGAATATACATCCTATGTTCCCAGATATACCTTTGTCAAATCCAAACTCATCTTTGCGAAACCCATCCTGCTACAAAGTCTAATTCTTTGAGAAGATATTTTCGAGATGTTAAGCTGTTTATTTAAACGTATGTTATATATAGCATGTGTTACATGTATGATAAATGTATGATAAAGTATAAATTATGCTTCCCATGTTACAATTATATTATTCACATGTACATGTACAAATTATAGCTGGTTGTTTGGTATCATTTTAATCAGAAAAATGTGACGAATATATTGATAAAATTTCACTAAAAATTTCATAATTGCACTAGTATTACCTCGCCGATACGCGCCTTCAGCCGCGCGGTCGTGTTTACTTGCTGTCCTTTTCTACGTTCGGCTTTCTTTGTACCTAGTAGTAGTAGTAGTCATGTTTACCCCGGAGACAGGATTCGGACACCCATCGTTTCCAGAAGGCACTCCATATCGCAGGGCCCGCTCTAGCGATTACGACGCCCCGGACAAAAAGACAAATTGTCGCCCCTTAAGAATTTATATATATTCTTTAAATAAAGGTACATATTTTTTATTTTCAATAAAAATAAAATCATTTCATTTCAATTTTAATAAAAGCATATATTTAGAAAGAAACATATAACATAATATTGATAATCAAGTTGTACAAAACAGTAGAAATTAATTAAGAAATATCTGTACCTAGCCACAAATGTTAACCATATAATTTTTTATATTTTTAAATGCTATTCAAAATGTGTATTATCGCACAAACAATCAACATGCTATTATTTTGAAAATAAAAAAAGTTAACATTGACTACGCTAAAATCACAAAAAACTTATTTTTCTTACTTTCAGTTCTGCAAACTTTTTTATTATATCTGTTAAATTTATTTGATCAGCAATTTCATGCTCAATTGCTCAAATGGCCTAACCATTAAGACGATTTTGTATAGTAGTCGTACGTAAAAAGTTCTTAATTAATTTTAACTTAGAAAAACTCCTTTCGCCACTTGCTACAGTTATTGGTATCGTTAGCAATATTCTTAAAGCAATAGTAAGGTTTGGGGCAAAATTTAACTTTGTAATTAAGCTCAATACATTTCTTAGGCTTTCTTTTTTGCCCAAAAGCGCAAATACTGCTGAAATTTCCTCTGCTAATTCTACCCCATTTATGTCAACAGAATCACCATCAGTTAAAATACATTCTAAATTTTTGCAGTGTTTTAGTAGCATTTTTTTGGAAATGGTATTTATGATACCATGTATATTGATATACATAATATAAATAATACCAATTATATAGATGACACATGTAAATTGAATAGTTCAATATAAGAGATGTGATGTCGTGCACTGCGCGGACAAAAGACGTGTCGTAAATCAGAAGAAGGAAAAAAACAGAATAGAATCATGCGAAATAAAAGATTATCGAAACTCGCGCGGGAGCGGCCCGCTTCTGCTAATACGCAACTAATACGCAACAAACGCATAAAGTATGTGTGACACATACTGGGACCGTCAAAACAATGTAAATACGCTACGCACTGTAAATTTTTAGCGAACGAAAAAATCGATGTGTGAAATTTTCTATTAATTGGGTATTTAAAACATCAATATTTTTCTCACACTTACAGCCAAAATGGCGCCCCTAAATTTTGGCACCCCGGGCAAGTGCCCGGGTTGCCCCTCCCCCCCTTAGAGCGGGCCCTGCATATCGGCGTCAACGGAATCACTGCGGCGCTACCGGGGCTCGGCCCTGTTTCTCGGGTTGCAATTATCCTTCACTTTTCCGCCTATGACCTGTTTTCTATAGCCCGGGCCTAATTCAGGACCATCGACGTACTAAGCGGGACGGTCATCATTGATGTGACGGCCATTCTACCTAGTTAGTTGAGTTTTTGAGCTATTTTACGGCTCGGAGCACACGTCGGACCGTCTCACCTTCAGACCTGCAGGGTGTCTCGCCTGCCCTTGTTTTGACTCCCCCTCCTTCACTATATTTCCATGTCGTATTCTTTGTACCTACTTCGAACGCGTTCGACGCGTCAACACGTTCGAGGCAGGCATAAAAAATAGTGGCAGGGCACGGTCTAAATACGTGTGTTGCGTATGGAGGCTTCACCTTCATACCTATCTCGCTCTTCCTGCGGTGTACGTGTTCTTGCAGGAGGTCCGGTCAAGTAGTTTCAAATAAATAATATTACGTCAATCGCCCATTCGGGCAATCGCGTTGTTTGGACCCGTGAATAATCAAAGATATAGCTTCCGCGAAGGGTTTCGGATGGCGCGCTGTTTGGTCCGCGGAATAATCAAAGATATAGATTCCACGAAGGTTTTTCGATAGCGGGTTGTCGGAACCCCTTGGTGATAAATTGTAAAGTAAGCAGAAACACGTGGCCCCCACCTCTGTAAGATCGATTTTCGGGGGTATATAAGGGACCCAAGTCCTCCTCAAAAGTGGGTGACATACGCGTTGTAAAGCCAGTAGACCTTCGTTCACGACATAGCAAAAGTCAGAGCAAGACCAAGCCTTATCCTCGTCAAAGCATCCTCAAAATCGAAAGTACGTACGGTATAAAGATCGCGGTTAGGACACCCCCGCATTTCTCGGTGCGTGAAAACTGAGTAGATTTCCGCGGCATTGACACATAACATTTGTAACCAAGCAAATCAAGAATATATTTTTCATTACAGTATTTAAACTACATTTCTTTATCCTATTCGAGTCCAGGCGTTGGTATTCCGCGACGATACACCTCTGCCGCTCGAGGTGTATCAAAACATACGAGTCAAAAAACCCACAACCCTTTTACTCCGTAGTGGTTACCCGGTGGTGAAACAGACACCGATCAATCCACTAGTCCTACCAAACCTACAGTGGCTCCCCGGTGGTGAAACAGACATCGGCCAGTTCACATGTAATTTTTTTCAACTAGGCGCACCACACTCAGGAATTTGAAAAAAAAATTGAGTATGAAACTTACGATAATATCTCATTACTAAATTAAATCTGTGATTGTGCTTTTTCGATTTCTATATGAAATCCTTATTTTTTCGATTTTATTTAGTATTTTTTATTTTTTACAACCAGAGTTTGCAACAGAAAAGTCTGAAAATGATAACTAATATGTGACTTAATATCCGAAAAGTGTGAGATTTTTTTCAGAATTTTTAATTGCCAATAAATGCGGAAAATGGGTCAAAAACTGGTTTTTCGATTTTCCTCCATAACTATCCTTACAGATGAGACAGGAGACTCAAACTTTTGTTATTGCAAAGAATTGTTATTGCATTATACAAATTCTGAATCTATATTCAATTCAACTCAACATTATATCCATTTTACAATCAAAATATATGTATAATAAAACATCCCAAACATTTTGCATTCTCAATATACTAAAATGTTTGATAATATCAATGTGCAGATCATCCTGGTATAACTCGCACGTCGTCATATTACGCTTGAATTTATTTCGAGTCGATCCCTTCATGCGAACTGTTTGTTTCGTGCGAGCCGTTCACTTCTGTGCGAGTAGCTCGCTTCGTTCGAACCGCTCGCTTCGTGCGGGTACTCGACCCGACTCGCACTATGCGAGTACTCGCACAGCCCTACTCTAAAGCCCCGGGAACATGAGACCGAAAAATACATTGGGTGATTGGTCTACTCTTATACCTCGTCTGTGATTGTACGTACAGTTTCATTCATTTATTATTTATACCCAACTTAAGGTTTTAATAATCCAGACTAATCATAATCGAAAGTAGTATTTGAAATCGTTGAGGCATTTTAGAAAACAATATTTTATATCTTCGTGGAACTGCAGTATAACTATTTTTAATTTTATTTTCTACCGCTAAGAACGCTGTCAGTGTATTTCAGTTCCAGTTGGTAATACAGGATGTGACACTGAAATGGTAATGGGGTTACGTGACTCCAAAAACGTGTGACAAAGAAATGCATTGGATGATAGGTCTATCCTTATACAGTAATCGCGCGATCCCTATCCTAGGTCTTTACTAGGATCCCTGTCCAGTGCCTACTCACTTCACCGGCTGTCAACGCCGCGCCGCTTCGCAGGGCGGCGACGATTGATGTAGGCTCGGGTATATCGGTGTGAACACCACTACATTGACACCATCAATCGATTGTACAAATCTCTTAATTTTAATTATTTTTTTATGGGACTTTCACTATCTTATTTCTGGCATTTTTCTGATTAAAATGACACCAAACACGATATAATTTGAACTGTATTAAGTGGTTTTATCGACGATGAAAGTTTCGAAGGCAACGACGAACAGCGTATTGGAAAGAAGGAGACGCAAACAGTCGACGTCGCCGGCACAGTTCACATGTAGAGTAAATATGGGCCAAATTATATCGTGTTTGGTCTTGTTCTAATCAGAAAAATGCCAGAAA
>CM052208.1:708819-866388 GCA_028454225.1 Lasioglossum leucozonium
GTAATATGGGCCAAATTATATCGTGTTTGGTCTTGTTCTAATCAGAAAAATGCCAGAAACAAGCCAGTGAAAGTCCCATAAAAAAATAATGAAAAATAAAGCATTTTTAATTGGCATTGCATTGTGAGAACACGCGGGCCTTTAAACTGTGCTGACGACGGCGACACGCTTCGGTCATGCGATCCGTATGTTCGGCTCTCTATTGAAGCTTCGCTCGGCGCGATAGATATCTGAGCGCAGTCATAAATCAAACCGTATTTGTCCGTGCCAAACACAGCGTTTGGACCAGTTTGGACTAGGAATGAGCATTTACTGTACCTCGTCGATGCTTACATCATTTTTAGCCTGGATTAGAACCACATCCACTCAGGCGAATCTATGTTTATGATATTCATAATGATTTTCTGTATTTTTATTATCCATAGATTTAATTTTAAAATAGTTGACTAAATCAAATATAGAAAGTAAGATGTAGTAACAAAAGAAGAAAAATGTAAGGATGTTCAAATAGTGAAAGGAATTTTCGTTGCAATTTCTTTGTAAAAAATTATACTTAAAAATTTATTAATTTGTGATGCGATTTACATTTCGTTCAAAAAACAAATTCTTTATTTGTTATTACTTGTTTTCTGTAGGGCGTGTTTAAATTTGTAAAAATATATTTCATGTACATGATTCGTAAACAGCGATTTTATTAAATATTTCGTAAGTATATAAAACACTTACATAGTTCAATTTCTGTGAAAAAGCGAAGTACGCACATAAATAATTTACATAACAAACATACCTAACTTAAGAAAATCTTTCCAAAAACAGAACTTTATATTTCCGGTTTTCGCCTTTTTATGTCTACTTAATCCCAACTTTTGATACGCAATTCTGGTTCGAGAATACTCCAATTTGGTGAATGTTTCTCATTAGATAACCAATTAAAGTCATCGATACAATTCCAATTATTCATTTTTGGATCAAGACCTGCTAGATTAAAATGATTCATTTGATCTTCATAGGACCAATTGTAAGGCGCTACACGTATATTTGTAGAATCTTCTATGATCGATCTACTTGTAACATGCAAATAAATAGTACAATCTGTCGAAGAATGTAATCGAAGTTGATGACACGCAAAAGCGAATACACATTCACTACAATCATGGACAAATACAGATGATGGTACTGGCCCAACTAATACAGTACATTGCTTCAAATTAACCATATGCAAAGTACTAGGTGTGCCGTAGATTCGTACTGTACAGTGAACTAGATCAGAAAGGAGGATATCGTTTTTATTCACATTCTCGGCATCAAGAACTATTTGTTCATCGATTTTTCCCAGTAGCATACACGCACTATCACCATACTTGCTTGACAATTTATGATTTTGTTTTGAAGAACCATTTACAATTCCTTCAGAGATCTTTAAGTCCTTTAAACCATCGGTTACATCATGCGACTTATCAGATGTTTTCTTCACAACTCGTCTATTCTTAAAACCAAATTTCTTCTTAGGTAGTAACTTCAGTTCCAAATTGGAGGCTTCACTTTCTAGTAATTGTAAATTCTCTTGTGCTCTTCTAATATCATAAACTTTTAAAAACATTTTTGATTGTGATAAATAGTTTTTCAATGTTTGAATTTCTTTGTTCACTTTATCAAATATCCCAGGTAGAGCTGAAGTAGGAGCACTAGATGCATCGTCTAACAATTCTTTGATCTTTTTACACGACGAATAAAAAGCATCTTTGAAATAACTACTTTGTTCCGACTCCACAGCTAGCGATTGCCGTTCCTCTCTCCGCCTCTCTATAATATTTTTCCTTTCACGATCCCGTTTGGTAATACGATCTGGTAAACTTCCTTCTATCAGACCAGAAGGATCCATATTGTTATCTGAATGCTATTTTGCAGTAGAGGTTATATCTTTTGTAATATTAAGTTTAAAACACTGATTATCTTTCACGAGCATAGGTTTACTTTCACGTTCGTATATTAATACATCACAGAGCTGGTCTTTTATACTTGCAGATTTCTTGTACAAGGGCTAAAAAACATTCACATCATTATAACACTATGAAGATATAAATATTATTTTTTGAGAAACTTGGTATCTTATTGATACACGCTGTAAATGGTATCTATGTCAAGATGCGTACACACCTGTCTTAAATATTTTTCATGAGAATAATGAGCTTCTAAGCAACAACAACTTCTTGAACCACCACTTCCTGATAGAAAATCTGAACATCCCATGAACTCCATGAAGATCTACTGGTCATTTCGTTGTTGTTTCCATGTAGACATGTCATGCAATCTTAGTTTATTGTCTCCAGACAATTTTTCACAGGTCGTATAATATATTTCTAATATGTATGGATACTTTTGGTGCATATAATACCTGCAATCTAACGAAGATTTGTATAAACATAATAGTTGACTAACAAAAGAAAAATTTAGAAAAAATTTTATTTAATGTGAATGACATCATTTTGTGACAGTTCGAATGAAACTTTAATAAACTGCGAAAAATTTCAATTAAACTTATTCATCGTGATCTTATGTTTTTCACTAAAGCTGCATACGAATTGATACATACGATTATGTGGTAACTACAAATCACAATACATTAACATGAGCTATCGGTAGAGATAACCTAAAAACATAAAGGAATCACGAAAGATGATATGCAACTTACTTTGAGACCTATTCATGCAGCGCCAGACTGAGTACGATGCACCTGCAAATAAGATTTCGAGGAAAAGAATTGTTTTCAGGCTACCTTTTAGAGAAGGGAATGACGATTTTGGTTGCTTATGAAGCATACTACTTAATAACAAGATTTCCTAAAATGGAAATCATCAATACCGTAAAGAATGATGTGCGTCTCGAGACATCGAGATCAAGTGCGATGGGAAGGGATAGTACAATCTTACCCGGCTCACAGTCACGTTGTGCAAAACTCTCGAAAGGTGACTAGTTTGTTCGATAAAATCAGCGGGAAATTTAAAAACTAAAATGTGAAATATAACATATATCACCGTGTGAGACTCTTTCGTTCATAACTGCTTCAAAATATAATTTTTATATATAGAAATGCCAATTACACATATGTTGTAGAATTTGTATAAAATTTCATTAATATCGTGCAGTTTATGATAATTGACTATGCTACACTTACACATTCTTGCTTAATTACTCTCATTGAATAAAACATTAGTTCCTTTTTTTTACAAACAAGTACCTATTAAAATTTTGTTTGGTAGTTGGCAAGTAAAAAATAATAAAACGTAAATATTAACAACATGTAATATATAAAGTAAATAATTTGCTACACCTTGGATAAACTTTTCTTTCAGTTTATTGTAATGAAATGTGAATATATACAATAGTTTAAAGATTATTATTGTGTAACATTTAGTTTAATATTTCTCTCGCCTATTACGGGAACACTAAGAGTTTTGAAAGTTAATTGTACAGGAGTAATGTATCACAAGAAAATTTTTCTAGTTATAATGCTTCGCGTGCCTAATCGTAATATTAATTTAATAGTGTACATATTTTGGAAAAAGTGCAGGCCTTCGTACTTATGGAAACAGTCTAAGTTAAAAATTGTAGAAGAATATTTATTATACAGCCTTTCATACATACGTAAGCACAGATAAAATATACAAGTAGGGAACACGTTTCCAAAGCAATACTAATTAAGACTGTATCTTCAAGTACATTTCATTACATTACACAGCAATAAAAAAATAACCATTCAGATGATCTTTCTGGTAATTTGTACAAGAAATAACTGTATATCCCTATTTAATATATTAAATGTTCAAAGTGATGTATGAATTTTGTATCAAAATTTTGTTTAATTTCCATAGGATTTAATTTCCAATTATTATTACATCAATCTACTATTAGATTTATTACAATACTTCAATCTGCAATAATACAAGCGGTGCCTTACTGAAATAACTTGTTAAATAATGTATGTTGTATTGAAAAAGTTACGAAATATATTTTCATTTATGAAAAATAGGAAATGTTCACTATTACATGTACTATACATAAACGTAACTACTTATTTACGCATTTGGCTGACTCCTTATAATTTATTTGAAATATCATTTTTGATAAATTATAAGTAACACAAGCGCGTAATCCATGCATTATTGGTCTTAAAACGATACTACTATTACCTAGTGTTACACAATCTTTTTAATATGAAATACATAAAATAGATATTTTAAGAACAAACACTCATTGTTATCATAACCAACGGCAGTTCTTTTCGTAAAACCATATATTTATCATTTTATGTACATATGAAATAATAATGTAAAACCTAACAAATTAAGAAAGTAATATAGAATAATAATAATAATAATATACATAAAAATTCTTAAACAAATTTTATTATTTTCATTTTCTTTTTTTTTGTTGATAAAGCTGAATCATATTATAATCTAGTTGGATCTCTTGCTCTAATAGACACTTCAATTGCACTGCGAAAACTCAAGTTGTTTTATATTACGATATATCATCCTTTTATGCCTAAGTATTATTACTGTTCATTATATCCTTTAAAACATTGTTACATCTGGTCCAAAATTATTTAAAAATCATTTATTATTATGTATTAACACAATATAATACTGTTTAAGAAGTAGTTATTTAATCTGAATTCTTTATTTTTTTTTTATAAATTAAATATAAAATTACTTTCCTTTATTTTGCAGATTTATTTGTAAATATTTTCGCCCCTTATTTACATAAAATAATTTAAATGATTAATATTTTATGCAAATTTCTATATTTATTTTGTCAAACATGGCATACTTTGTATCTTGAGTTATTGTATTATTATTAGTCTTATAAAAAAGAAGACTTTTAAGAATTTTTCTTATTGCTTTCCTATGTCTCACAAAAAAATATAAAAGTACTTAATTACAAAGAGACAATTAATATTTATATTGTCAATATTATGAGTAAAACGAAAATTATCACTGAAAAGTTGATGACGATGATGCACACTGAACTTGAATGCTATTAAAGTATATTTTTTTTAGGTAGAATTTATTATATATTATTTGCTATATTGCAAATTGCGTGAAGATATAAATTGAATGTGAATTGAAATTATTTGAAAATGCTGGAACTTTTAGATTATAAAGTGCTAAGGCACCAGAGGTAAATGCAAATGATAACAGTGATTGACATCATATTCTCTCACTATAATTTCAGGGGCATAAACTACAGACATTTTCTTTTTATGTAAATGTATTTATAGTATTATTTGTTCTGATAGTATTTGTACACATATACCCTACAGCTTCTGATATATTGTGAGACCTCTAGTTTTGTTTTTTAACTGTTCCTTACCAGGCTTAAAAAATGTAATATTTCGTTATTCTTATTTCATTATTGATGATCATGCTTCGAGATGTTATGTTTTTTAATAACAAAACATTCAACATATTACTTCGTTATATGTATTCATGTATCGATTCATTTTTGTATAGTTACTGTTCAGTAATGCATTTAGGAAAAATGGAACACTATTGATTGTAATGATTTGATGTGATCAGAACAGAAGTATAATGTACATATCACATACAGGTATATGTAATAAGTGCAGCAAAACAAAAGATGCTGTAATTTTATATATACTTAAATTGTGAACTATTCATAGAGTTATATGCTTGCTTTTGATTTCGGATTTCTAAACATTATTAGATTATGAATGACAATTTTTATCACTTGGTAATAATGGGATTCAATAACGGTTGTATTAATAAGAAAAGAACACTGTATATGCAAGATATTTGATTTATATCAAGTGTGACCAATGCTTTAAAATAAATATTCAAAATCTATATAGTCTAGAGATACTATTTAAAAGTCTTCACAAGCTGGCAATTTTAAGGCAAATGTAATTATTTGTAAATTTTTGACACCAAGTGTGTATATTTCAATATGAAATCACAGTATTTAAGAAAGGTACTAATTTTCGTATTGATGCTTAACTTACAAAGCGAACTTAATTCTCACTAAAATGAAATTAAGCATTTCAATTCTCTGATGAAATTATGGATAAAATTATAAATCTCGTGAAACACTTTAAACATTTGCAAAGTTCACAATTTACCTCGGTTGTCTCTCATTGCAAATTATTCTATCGAAACTAAATTTTCTTTCATACAGTATTTATATTAGTTCTATGCTTTTTACCATATCTCAAGACATCGGCATGTGAATTGAAACACACAGTATCATTGTATAATGGCAGTTATATCTGTGATGAGAAATAAGAGTAATATCACCTTTATTAATGATTAAAAAAATTAATTAGAAATCCATCAAGCATGAAACTGTTATTTACAACATTTTATTTTTGGAAAGATTAAATTTGACATCATTTCTGTCAAAACAAATATTCTATTATATTTTCGCAAAATCACAAATTTTGCCTTTCATAATGTTCTTATTAATGCACATTAATTTGTTTCATTACATTAATGCTAAGACGGAATTTGTTGAATTTCTATTCTGCCATAATCTATTCTAGTAGACATTATTATGCTGTTCTTTATTTTCAATCATTAGCTCTCGTCAGTAAATTATTCGAATTCAATTTTAACAGGCAAACGGATTGTACGGGTTCATATAAAATCCGTCAATAAAAAAGAAATATGTTTTCAAATAACATCCGATTGTTAGTTTTTTTTTAATTAGTTAGCAGTTGATGCTAACATAACCCTCATTTACTCTTGTACAGTCATTTACCCAGACTTACAGAATGAGGCATAAAGAGATAGCTGCTGGGGGCAGGAAAAAGTCAATGTGACGATCAATATGACAGTCTTTTGAACACCATGAAATGATGGGCCCACTGTTGCACTGTAGTTCGCTACGATACCATTTCATGCCATCCACTATCATTTGAGGAATTGCTCTCCAATGGTACTAAAAGTTTGAACAAAATTTTATTACTAATTCATATTCTTATAATCGCGTATCTATTTGTATTCAATAGAAGTGTTCGAGAACGTAATAATGTCGGGTATCCGGTGGACGGAGAATCCCCAAATTTTCGAGATCCTGTCCCAATCCTGACATTTTTGGGTTCTCACACATCTCTTTGAATTCAAACAAATTGCATAATGCACTAATATACAGTAATATCTGGAAGGTTCACAGTAATGAAACATTAATTGTAATAAACTCACCAGTCTTGTCACTTTCAGCTTTCTCTGGAGATGAAGATCTGGGACCCCATATTCTCACAGTACAATCATCTGATACAGAAGCCAACATATGATGATATACTGGATTCCATGAAACACAATTTACTGTCCTACTGTGCCCTGTTAATGTTGCTATTGGTAGTTCTCTCTTGATATGCCACACATATACTTTAGTGTCTGGAATAAAATTAAATAATACATGTGTATATTTCATACCTCATAATGGAAACAAATATGTACAATGCATTTACGGTAATACAACTTACCTTCACTACCAGAAGCAATGAAATCTTGATTTACACCACCAAAACAACTATGAATTGTAAAATGTCCTTGTGTAATACCTTGGAAACGTCTTACTAGGCATCTATCTTGTAGATCCCACAGATCTACACTTTGATTAGCTACATTCAAAAGTGCAAGTCGATCTGTTTTATTTACACTAAATGACATCACAGGATGGTCTTCTTGCAATCTATAATATTATATCCACATTTTGACGAATACCGTAGTAACACAGAAATCAGCATAAAACAAACAATATTCTATGTAATCATACATTGTGAAGTCACATAAGTCATCAAAATTGTATCCTCTAATTCGATGATGTGAATCAGCAGCCAGCACAGTTTTACCATCATTTTTGCACCACAAACATTTCACTCTAACTCCTTCCCACGATTCTGACACGTTTCCTTCCAAGTCCTGTAATAACATAAACAATGAATGATTGAAGATCCTTTAATTCTATAATTGGTATACATTATGAAATAAACTTGATAGATATGTTACAAATTGATAGAATTGTCCACGAAGTCCTCCTGCCACAAATTTACGCGAATCAGGATACCAGGCGCAAGCCGTAAGTGAATCGTCAGTGCTCTGGGTAACTGTCGCACGTAATTCATAATGGGGTGGATCAATACTCCATAGCCAAAGTTCCGGACAATCTTCGGGTCCACAGGCAATTAGAAGGCTACTGTCAGGACTCCAAGCTATTAGTGCTACTCCATAAGTGTGACCTTCTAGTGTTTTTCTATGAGTTACTTTTAATGTTTCCTGTTTTCATTAGAAATTCGTTACTCGATCAGTTGTAAATGTATTGTTTCATTATGTGCAATAATTTACTTACAGGATCAACATCCCAAATAATCACAGTCATGTCCTTGGAACCTGTGGCCAACTTGAGACCATCTGGAGAAAATTTACAATACCACACTTCATCACTGTGATTATTCAGCACCTGTATAGTATGGCACGGGAACTGTTCTTTGTTGCAACTGTGGTCCACGAGCAGCGATACATTCTCTAAAGTTGTCTAATTACCGAGACAAATCAGTTATGATTGCATTAATACAGAACAATACAATATTTCATGCAAGAGAATCCGTCGAGTAACAGTTTCCACTTAATGCACTATAATTTAGATTCTTAAAATAACTAAATGATTTTCCATTATATATGATTATTAGACTGCGAATTTTTATGCAAAATAAAAATTGTCCGAATCTATTGTAAGAGACTGAAGTTAAATAAAATTATATTTTCTCTTTTAATGACCTTAAGAAGTTGATAAATGCATAAAATCTGCAGTCTAATGGTTATTTTTGCATGAAAGTTTGAAATAAAATTGTAATCTCGAAATGAAGTAAAATTAACTGAATAGTACCTGGGTTTGAGTTACGTGGTATGTGCACTGTTGATTTTGCATCTCTACAGCTTGGCACAATAGATAGTGAAGACGACGCGGTGGTAACATAATGGAGGGTGGCAGGAATTTCTGTAGTCTGTCCATTAAGGCCGCCCTCGATGTTGCACCTTTGCCATCCCAGCCTGCTCGTGTCTGTTAACAAGTGTCTATTTGCTAGTGATCAAATTTTCAGTAGCAGGTTAGTTTCAGAAATTTCTATGCGTATACAAGATTCAATTTTTTAAAGAATTTATTAGTAGCCAATTGTTATATTGTAACAAAGTATGCAGTACACGTTACGCCGTGTGTGTTCCTGCAATATGTATATTTCAATATAATTGTGTGTACCTGTAACTCATCGCGTCCACTACACATCATAAATGCAGACAATTGGTGGACACGATTTGTATTATGACCTAGGGGTGTAAGTTCGTTGCGTAAAACATGTATTGCTTCTACTACCAATCCATCTTCCAAGTATTCTAAGTATTTCTGTTCTAGTAACAAGAACTTCATTTCCTGTAATCAATATTAATAAAATATATATGCGTGTTATACATAATTAACCCTTTACAAACTCCTGACGGATGTTATTTTTGATACGGTTCAGTCACTTTTGAAATTCAGATATCAAGAAAAAGAGATAAGAGCAGGTTTGGGTTAGTTCGGTTGGCGGGGAGAGGGTTTGGCTACCGCCCCTCCCCCAAAACAATGGATGGTCATTATTTGTTTTAAAAAGTTTGCTGATTATGCTGCATTGTGGCGGTAAAGTAGGGAGCGACATTAAATTGATAAATCAAATTTTTTCAAGTCGTCAAAAATGCTTCTCGAAATCATCATTTTAGTCGAAAAAGAACCAAATTTACAAAATTTCATCCAACTGGAAGCATGGACGGTTTTGGAAGTTTAGCCTAATTTTTCTCGATTACAGTCGTAGCTGAAAATATAAATCAAACCCACAGTCAACTCCAAATGTCTTTGTTCGCAAAGGGTTAGTAGGATTAGATCGAACGAATAATAATGATTTTTACCAATAGACTCTGACTTGCATCATTTAAAAATGATTTAAGTTCGTTAAGATCATGCTCTGCTTTAGTCCAATCTCCATCCATAACGTGATGTCTAAACTTTGCAGCCGCAGGGTGATCCAGTCTGCAACCTGACTCTTGCATAAGAAGATCCGCTGTTCGACTGAAATTGACATTTTATGTTATCAATTTTAAGTAGTTAGAAAACTCGCGTAGTTCTAAAAACGTATTAACTGTTTCGTTTTCCTTCAAAGAATAGTTCTATTCAACCAGGTAACCAACAAATCTACTAAGAAACAAGTAAACAATCTTTATATGTTTTGAACGCTAAACTGAAAATAATATATCATTATGCTCTGTTACTAATACAATTTATAATTGTATGCCTGCATATATTCCTTTTTTATATTGCCTACATCATTATAAAGCAAGTATAACTCACAGATACTAGTGACTATATTTCAAGATTCTATAATTAGCTTTCTCCCACCACACGGTATGCAGTCCAGATAGGTTGCAATACAATAGTTCTGATAAATGCATACATACAAAGAACTTACAAGGAACAAAGAAACGCTGAAAATCCCTAACAAAAATGAAAGAATTATTAGCGAACTGTAACTGTTGCGTTAAATGTGAAATAGTTTCCAAAGCGTGTACAGCACGTTAACGTATTTCAATGCAAACCTGAATTTCTCCACAAATCATAATCGCATATAAGAGTCAAATGATATCGACTACATACTCGAGTCCGACGGTCTTCAAATGTTGTCCAATGAGTCTCACAATGTCTTGATTTGTTTTGTCCATTATTTTCGGAGGTCCTAAGTTCTGATTTGTTTCTCCGTTCACACCATTGATGTCACTGTCCGATTCCGGTATCATGTTGCCGTTTGCGTGCGGTCCACCGGAGTCAGCCGTACCTCCATTCTGCTGAAGTCCGGAGGAAATGCCACCGTTTGAGGTCTGCTGTTGCATTACGCTGTTACGTACACATGGAAACGTTATCCCTGATACCAATGACTGGTCCATGATGCTAACGCATACATGGGTGCCGGCATAACATGTTACGGTTTCGAACAACTCGACGCAAGAACCAACTGTTTGGTTGTTTCGTTGATCGAAACGTTAAAACACTCTGATCTCGTGCGAAGCAGGTAACTACAGAAGATGATTCGATTAATACAATATGAACATGAAAAGAAGTAAGAAAACCGCGCATAAAACGAATCTGACGTTCCGATACGTCTCGAGATTTTGGAAGGAACCGAGATACACGCGAAAGCGTCGTTACGAAGAGGGTAGGCCCCCCTCGTGCGTTGACTACGCGATCACGACGTCTAGGGGCCTGGTTGAAGTTACCGATAATTTTCCATCTCGGGATCGGTGTGGTGCTCGTCCGCTGGTCGTAGGGTAGTCGGGAGAGAACTACGGGACCTTTTGCGCGGTGGCGGAGCGAGTCCACCGTCGTCCGACTCGCCGCTCGAGGCCAGGCTTATGCGCGTACCGCCCCGTTTTTCACACGATTATTGTCCCTAAGATCGTTGGTGGGGCTGGGGCTGGAGCACGCACGCAGCCACGGTTGCGTTCTACGGAAAACTCGTAGCCTCCCCCCTTTTTTTTTCTCCACTTGTCTTCCCGATTCACGCGTGTGCCGTTTATTCTGTCGGACTTTACTGCCCGACGATCAGAAAACGAAGAAAAACAGAATTCTTGTATGTCTGCCAAAACGGATACGAACAATGACTGCTACACAGCTGATACTTGTTTAGATCGTCGTTTACGTCACACTGATCTTCTTTGCAGATAGTTCCGCTGACTATGGCGCCCACTATGTCCGCTCACATACGTTGACTTTCTAAACCTGCAAAACCCGTTTGCTTGGGGCCTTCACCGTAGGATGACACCACTTATCCGCTGGAACCATGTGTAGCGGGCGTTTTAAATTTTCTAAACAAATTTCGAAGAACCGAAGTCAATGCGACTTGTTTAGCGCTGCGTTGCGATAATAGTAATAAGATATTTGTTTCTTACAATCGACCAAGAAAATTGGCATTTTTCGAAAAGATCTGCACTCTCGTTACAATTTTTCACCGATACATAAAGTCGAGTACGTAATGAAAACGTTATTTACTACAATGTATCTCTGAGTCGTGCAAATACGGTATTTTACAATTAACCTTTGATTAAATCAAATGTTCTAAGTGTAATATAAGCAGCACTAAGGATGCAATAAATTAAATAATGATATGCTTTTAACATTCATCGGTCTATAGACACGCACGTTAATCAGTCTCTATTCCATATAAATATGTTGATATATTCGAATTCATTCCATCTACTCGCGTATAGTATTACATCGACGATTCTTTAGTAATATCAATGAACTTAAGATTATATAACATCGAATAGCAATCATATACTTTGAGTTAGTTATTTAAAATAAACAATTTACGATAGAAGTATATGTCCGCGGTCGTGCGGACGTAATAAAATGAATTGTGTATATCGTTTAATTTGCACAATGAAATGTAAGAAGAAAATTTGCAATTGTACAGCATATTATTAGCCTGTAGATTTTATGCATTTACGATGAAAATGAGAAAACAGTAAAAATATTTCACGAATTTAAAGATGTTATTGTACTATTTCGAATTCATTACGGTTATTAAGAAAAGAAATAAATGCTCACTTATTAAGAAAAGAAAGAAATTTTTCTTTAGCATAAAAATCCATAGTCTATATATTTTGGTATCGACGCGCTTCGATACTTGATGCAGTTCGCGTGTAGCTTCGTGGGGTGCAAGTGGATTCCACTGTTAGGTTAGCTCGTCGACTATGGGGAGCCGGCAGCCGGCGTGTGCCACTAGTCAGTCACTCGCCGGCCGCCGGTGCAGTACGTTGTAATGGTGGTTTCTGCGTCTCCGTACATCTTCGTTCCGCAGAACTGTGTCCTAAATATTTAATGCGTGCTCGCACGTTTTACGCTTTACGGATTTTCTTTTCGCAAGAATGTCGTTCGCGATGCCGTTAAAACGGCTTTCCTGCGGTTTAAACGACGTGTGACCAGTAAAAAAAGGGTAGAAAAGAGAGAAAGAGAGAGAGAGAGAGGTAGGGAGAGGGATTCGTTAAAGATCACGGTGAGATTACGGGAGTCGTGTAAATTTGGCGGCAAACGTGCGATTTTGTGTTGTGCTGTGTATTTTATATTATTCTCACTCAAAAGTGTTTATTCGTTACGGCCACTTGTTGCGCGCCTAAAGTACCCCCCTTTGTGTTCGTTGGATTAACCGGATTACGTGCGTCGTCGTCGTCGTCGTCGTCGTCGTCGTCGGGATGTTCTTTTCGCCGATATAAATCATCGGGAAACGTAAAGAAGTGGTAAGCACCTCCATTTCAGTATCACATTCTTCACGTGTCAATGCAAAGAAAATTCTGCCGCGTGTTACGTGGCGATAAAATCACTTCTCCGTAAATCTGCGTTCGTGCTTTTCGATACATAGTCGAGTATGTGACGTTTCTTCGAGTGACGCCACATACTTGAAAAGCGCGGGCAATCATAACATTTTCAGATTACGATAGGCGCCCGATACATCGCTTCCTGATTAGTCTCCAGTCAACACATTCTCCAGATTCCAAAAATACCAAATCGTGCCAATAGCAGGGATGGGCAGATTTCGGGTTCGGGTTTGATTATTCGGGTTGGATCGGGATCCGGAAATTTTGGGTACCTGAAGTCTAAATCGTGCCGGCTAGTGCTCGGGCCGGGAAAATTTATGACATTTGAGTATCCAAACATTATAAATTTTCGGGTTCCCGACCCGAAACCGAAATTTCGCTGAGTAATAGATGTTACGTGTTACCAATGTCATACATCGATGCTAATTAATTTGTAAAATAACGTTTTCTTTCTCACGTGTTCTACCGATTAACATATTTTCTCGTAATATTATCCTCTGAAACCAAGGTTGCATTCGAACAAAAATATTCTTGAATCGCTCCGGACTCGGCAGAGCTGTTAAAATTGTTAATATTAAAGGAGTGCGAAAATGTCGGGTCCACGAACAAAATTCTCGACCCGTGCCGATCCGACATTTTATGGTTAATAGCCCCTTTTGCGACGGATGTTCGGACAAATTCGTAAGAATCGAAATAGGAGCAGGATTGTAAATGGGTTTGTACTTCTACGAAGATGACTCCCATGCATGCGCGCGATATTCGCATGCAAGGAATTCTCTGTGGCGGACGTACGCCTTCGAATATACGTATGCGTCTGTGTATGCACATTTCGACGGCCACCGTACGACAGCACGTCGTCGAGTGGAATGAGCCGCGTGCTTTTAGTGCGACGAAGAAGAGTTGCAGGGTCGCCGGCGGGGAGAGGGGAACGGAAGGGAAGGGCAAATCGCGTGGAGCGATGGGTATTCAATTCTCTCTGTGGTGTTTTTTCGCAATTCGATCGTAAAAAGGTGCTTAGCTCCTCGAGTAACATTCGAGTGGCAGAATGACTCTAAAAGAATGAAATTTGAAAACGATACTGCATCGGTTGTACAATCGATGTTAATATTCTGGGATGATGTTGCTATTATGATGCAAAAGACTCGTTCAATTGAGAAAAATACACCGAGCGCGATAAATGCATGGAAAAAGTTGAAATTAAAATTATATGCGTAATTTTGAGCGATTACGCGAGTGGACGTAAAATCGCTTTTTAATTTGTTCATCGTCCGCAGTACGGGTGACATAATCTTCGAAACTGCTTGGCGTATTCGCAAGCATCGAAATATTTCAGATTAAGGCTGTACCGAGAAATTTGTTGAATCCTCCAAGGACTCTCAATTTCGTATAATATTCGAAGTATTTCGACGCGTCTCGAGTCCATCGCTGGTCGCGGGACGGGAAGAGGTTGTCCGCAGGGAGGGGGCACATTCCTCAGTGGATGCGCATGCGCGCATTCTGACTCGCGGCACCCGCGCATTCGACCGCGTGTATCCAGTGTTGTTGAGGTTAGCTTCTTTTGGTTTATATCTCGAAAAAGTAATCACGGCGCGGTACGTAAATCTTATCCAAGCACACTTTTCCGATTAGGTAAACATCGTCAGAGTATATTTCGGCAATAATTCTGAAAGAGTATCAGCTTCGCAAATTCTCGCCGATATGGCGCTACGCCTCTGCAATATAACACAACACTGAACCTACACTCCATACTTGGAAAAAAATCGTTCCTGTTATTTTATCACGATGCATATCAAGTTGTAGATGAAGCATAACTGGACGTTTAACCAAATTTTTAAATAACATTATTTTTAAATTATTTTTTAAAATTATTTCGGACATAATCTATTTTTCAAATAATAAAATTTATCAACAAGTATTTCATACGAAAATTAAATTAATGTATTTCCAATTAAAATATTTATTTATTATTTCTCGAAATAAATTATTTATTATTTTTATTTTCAATGATTATTCTCTTTTTTTATATTTGATATTATTCATACGTATACACATTTATGCAGATATTATTGATATTATTTATAAATATATAGACAGTATTTTCATTCATTGACATTTATTTTGAATGTTGTTTCAGATACAATTTCTCGATAAATAATTAAACATTATTTGCTTAGCTTTAAATTTCTTCAAATTCATCAAATGAGATACATATCACCGATTGAAATACATTATTTATCTGTATTATTTTTAGTATTTGTTTACAAATTACTGTTCGAAATACACGCCCAGGTCTGAGATAAAGTTCGTGGTATTTGAATATCCATCGGTTTTATTTATCTTCCATGCTGTTTTGTGTCTTCAATATTTTCGATATAAGCGATGTTTTGGGAAATGACCAAACTACTTACAGCGTCCTTCAATTAAAAACTATGACTTCGTGTACTCGTTCTTTTCTATCTGGTCCGCGTTTGCGAGTGGCGAGAATGCTCATCCTTTCGATGCGGTGGAACAAACTTCTTCGAATTTCACTGTGTGCAACCGTAATAGTACAGAAATGCCTGATTGTAGGCACACAGAACGGTTCCCTGACGCGGCGTTCTCTTCAACTTTGGCTCATTGTGCTGAATATTAATACGTAGTAGAAACAGTAGCCGCCGCGACTATCTCTTGCCATTATACGGTTCTAAAGGGGTTTAACACGAGAAAATATCGCCTCTACCGGCCCATATAAGCATTCACTTTTACGTGATAATATTTAAAGCAGGGACCGGAAACAATCAAAGACATTGTTTTAATGGCGATACGGTTTCATGTACTTGCATTTAACTCCCCTTGTTTGGGCAGATGTTTTTGGCGATTTCATAGCAGCCAAATCTTTTAATCCATTTTCTGTAGATCATTGTCGATCCTCTTATTGGACCTACAAGTAGCTGATCGTTTAAACTGGCTGATAAAAGATTAAAATTTAGTTCCTAAACGTGGGTCAAAATGGACCTTAGTTCCACTATTCAGGGATTCATCTTTAGAGGACCGGGTTCGCCATCGTACTAGCCAGCGACAAACTTGTACAAGTTTTATATTAATACGAACAATTCAAGTTTTTAATGGAGAAATGCCGGTCCCCTGAACGTTAAGGAGAATTTCATATTAATGGGACAGTCACTTCTACAGTACTAAATTTCCTATATTGTCACACCAGTCGTATTTCCTCTACTCGTATTTAAAATCCGTAGCATCCACAGCCTGTATGTAGCTGATGGGATTCGCACCAGTCGTCTTTATTGGCGCTGAGTCCTTTTTTTTTGGTGTCTGCGTGTCGCGTACGTCAGAAAAGTTGCGTATATTTTCGTACTAAGTTTTGTAGAATGATCCCGTGTACCCCCTCGTTCGTATATTTCGCGTAGCCGCGTAGGTATGCAAAAAAGATGGTGAGGGGGATACCCAAGTTGGTTCTTTCGTTCCGTGTAAAACCGCACGACGCGACGCGCGGACGGTGCTGCGTGCGTGACCAAGTGTTCACGATATCGTAAGTTATTGCTCCCCGTGTCATACCGGCCGCGTTGCCTCCGCATCTCTCGCACCCTCGCCTCACCTTGTACTTTTGTGTGTTTGTCCAGCGTAAATATCGCCCGTGCAAAATACTTTTCGAGGCTGCGTTGGAGGCCGCTGCGCCAGGGCAAATAATATCCGGGCATCTCTCGCCTCAGCCGGCATCCGAGGGAACGTCCGAAGACCTTTGCAACGTAGCGTCGTATTTTCAGTTACAACCACGAACGAAATCTTCCTACGGTAGTGGTATTTTGCATACCGCATAACTCGCACGATCGGACGGTGCACCGACATTAAACGCGCGTCTCGCGAACCACGCGACGATTTATTCAAATAATTAACCCCTTAGTTACGACTAGACTTCTGCACTTATCCGCAGCGCAAAACAAACACCGCAACGAACTCAATTTTTTCCTTTCATCGCTATTTTGTAAACTTTAACGTTGCGAAGATGGATCGTTGTAAATACACAGAACCGCAAGCAGGCAGCAAAACCTGAGAATTCATTTAAAATACGAATTTCAGAAGAATGTTGTTTATCGAATAAATAGTTGAAAGTTGAAAGTAGAATTTTGTTAATGGAAAAAAATTGTTTCCAATGTTTCTTCGCTCTGATTGCAAAGATTTTTCCCACGCGTACCGAGAGAGAAAATATTTGGTCCAGGGAGGAGATCAGCTACCTGTGTCACGTACGGTTCAGGCATGCCGCAGTGTGCCAGATTAACTATATACGATACCAGAACCGTAATGAATAATATTGCGATGATGTCACGATAGGTCTTCGTACGTGATGGTCCGTTTTTTCTTTCTGGCGGTTCATCTCGAGAGACGAAAGGAAAGAAAGGATCTGGGTTAGAAGGAATTCGTGTCCTGTGTTCTTCAATGAGTCTTACCGCTCGAGTAACAGTAGCGTCGCAAAACAATGCTTTGTTCTACTTAATTAGTCTGATTAGATTCAACATTAGTTGTACTCGTTGAATCTCATTCTTCTATACTTTCCGCATTTTCTATCTGCTTTGTTCCTTTATTATTATTAGACTCGGTGTAATAAATACGTTGTCATTATTATGATTAATGCAGGAAAGGGTGTGCAGGAAGTGTCGGTAATTTTAAAGCACGCGTGTATTCTTCGAAGGAAGAAAAAGAATCGAGAATATCCTATAGGCTGGGCGATTCATGGTAAATATCGAAGAGAGGCAATTGTATGGCGTCCCTGGTGCAGTTAGGAATGTCTGAATGATGGCTTCTCCGGCTGGCTCCCCGTCTCCGTTCTTATAATTTCCGAGGCACAATAACGATTCTGTCCTAACGATAAGTAGCGGCGCGTAGAAGGCTCATCGTGAGTTTACGAGCAGCCTAGCCTGGAATCCATCATTTCTCTAGGCTCCACTTAAAGTTCCGATCCGAGGGCGTTTCGTGGAAGCAGTATACCAACCGTGGCCACGATTCTCTCCAACATATTTTCACTTCCTCCGTTTCCATTCCACGCGGCTCGGCCGGGGGAAGAAAGTTAAATGGGTGCGTGCTCGGTCGGAATACCAGAAGGAAGGGATTTGCGGAACATCCCTCGTAGAAAACAAGAATCGGTGGTGCATTCGTCGGCGTCTTAAACCGTTGCGGCCCGAAGTATTTTTTCTCTTTTATTTCGGAACTTTTTTTTTTATTAATGCAATTAGAATCTCAAGGAAGAGATTATTTTGCGATACAGTACAGACGTCTTAATACATTACAATATTTTACATAATACAATAAGAATTATAAACATCGGTCTGCTAAATAAGTAGTATAAAGATGTATTGTTTTCTTTCTTTTTTTTTGAAATCTTTAATTTACAATCATTCAGAAACGGGTATGTTACTTTACATATCTCCGACGTAGGTCTGGAGATTTCGGAACTTGTCTCGTATAATTCAATTATATTCCCATGCGTAGCTCCGCTAGCCTGCGAAGAGAGGCATATTGTTTAAAAGTATAGAACTTTAAAGATTTTTTGTTCCTTAAGATTTTACACTGGAATTTATTGACATGACAAACTGATGACTAGACTGCGGGTCTTTATGCAAAATAAAAAACTATAAAAGTCTACAAACGCAATGTTATTGTCATAGTACAAAGATCCACATTTCAAAGAATTCGTAGAAAATTGACAAACCAAGGATCATAAACCAGGTATACATTCCAAAGATGAAAGAACGAAGTTTTCAAGTTTTCCGAGGGTGCGTATCTTCACGGTCAGGCCAGCTTCGCGGTGGACTACACGTTTTCCCGGCTCGGCTCGTAGATAATCGATTTTTCTCCTGGCTAGGCTTTCGGGTTTCTTACGGTTATTAGAATGGCGCGCGAACGTGCACGCGCCGAAAGCGGTCGGCAGGATTCCAAGCTATTTCTCCCGAGGAAATCACAAAGAATGTGGTCGAAGGCGGAACGCGCGCGCAGGTGCTTCTGTTCCCGTCTTTCTTTCTCCTTCGGCGCAGGCCGCAACCCTCGCTCCTGCTCCTTTCTCCGTCCCCGCTGGCGAAGAGACCGGAGCAGCCTGTCTTCCTCGGTTCAGCTGTAAAAATTGCCTACGAGGGTCTAAATATTCGGAGGATACCGCGGGGTGATTATAATTCTTGGGCTGAAGTTGCCTCGAACGAAGGAATGCCGAGGGGCGGCTAAGACAAAGCGCGATCTCCCTCTTCGCCCTTTATCTCTTCAGCGCTGAAGATTAGTATCTATAGTCGGACGACAGATGGTCGTCGGTAGCTACACAGTCCAGATTCTATACATAAAGTCTGGAACCAGTCTTAGTCTTCTTCGTCTTCTTCGTCTTCTTCGTCTTCCTTGCCCTTCTCCTATGCCTCCTCCTCCTCATCCTCCTTCTTCTTCTTCTTCCTCTTCCATTTCATTCCTTTTCGCTGGTACGTTCTATCCTTTTATTTTCTTCGTCGTATCCCCCCTCTGCTTCTTCTCTTTTTCACCTCTAGGTTTGCTCTTCTTTCCACGCCTTTCTTCCACCCCTCTTTCTCTTATTTCACGGTTATAATCGATCGCTGCCTCGGTCCGATCTGTTCGAGCGTGTTCGTAAGAACCGGTAACGCGGGATCGCGGGTCACGACGCGAAATGAAAGTCTAATTAAGTCCAAGTCCGTCGTAAATATCGGCTGCTTTTTTCTTATCGTACGCTCCCCGAACGTTACGCAACGCTGTCGCGTTCCCGCGAACTATTATTTCGCCTTGCGCGCGACCTGTCTACGGTCGACGCGTCCCTCCCAACATTAAAAAACTTAAGGGTTGATATTGTATCTCACTCCATTTTGGTCGTCTCACTGACACTGAAGAACCAAAAGTCGAAACGCGACGATTTGGCCCCGGAAATTCGCGAGAAACAGTCGCGAGGTACATATATTACTCCCGGCAGGAGTCCGGAACAGAGTCTGATAACAGTACCGGTGATCAAACGCCGATCGATGATCGATTCACAATCGCGCGACCGCGACCAAGGAAATTCGGTATACCGTGCTAACGGCTTTTACGAATTTTCGGCACGGACTCGGTTGATGTATTCTGGCTTAACACATGCTTCCGTTCTCTCGTAACCACGGCAGTTAGGCGGCCTGATGGAAACGTAATCACCGAGGAGAATATTGGGTCCGGCCGATCGGGGGCCCGACCAACCTCCTTTTCCCTATCCTCCTCTCGAAATTCGCAACGGGCGGGTATTCTCGCGAGCGAACGGCCAAGCGAGCACGGGGTGTCCCGATTATCATAATTATATCTCGATGTGATGAGTCATACTTGGGTGTGGGCTCGTAACTCGAGCAACGAGAGGAGAGGATACCGTTTTGTATAATCCCCTTCGAATCTTTTGGTAGCTTGAAAAATCCCCATGAATTGACTACACAGAAATGTACATACACATCAACGTCTCGATATCATATAAACATTTTGGGACCAAAATTTCACTTATATCGTGTACCGATAGTATTCTTTGATCTCTTGTCGCTAGAACGTGGACACGGATAGCGACATCAGCATATCATTGAGATAATACAGGAGAGGGTAAAAATATCAGATACCCATTCCATTTTTTCATGTAGAAATTCTCAGAATAGATACAAATGGAAAAATAGATGTGAATATAAATTTAAGGAATTCCATATGGAATGTGCTGTATAAACATAAATATTGCGAATCTTAGAGTTTTTGATTTTCTTAATTTCTCTAAATGAAACCAAATCCGGCTTAGTAGAAGATCGGAATTTAAATTAACAAACAAGGGGAGAATGAAAAAGTGAAATCGAGTCAATAATGTAGACGTCGATGTTGCACCTTGGACGAGCACGTTAAAGCGAAAAACAAGAGTGCAAAAGGAGAAACATGTAATGAGACTCGAGAGAAGCAAAGAAAAAAAAAGTAAACATGGCGGCATGTTATCTGACGGCGGGTTACCGAGGGCTAATTTACAAGGTCTGTAAACGCGCGTAATCCTCGGCCGCAGAAAATGCCGACGACTGTCGTGATTCATTCGCTTCGAACGATCATAGGCGTTGCCGAATTCATCAGCAAACACGTAGACGCGTATTGAAAAAATACGCTTGCGAAGTGGAAACCAATGTTACATAAGGCACAAGTTTAATATCGGATTCCTAGAAAAATACTTTTATCTGTTATATTTATAGCCTTGATGATAAAACGTAGCATTTAGCTGAAGTTGGAAAACTTTTGCAAATAAAGTCGACGTCGTGAAATACACGCACCAGAAATCTACCAAGCCTGAACAAGTATCCACAATTATAATTCCGAAGTATTTGTTATAATATGTTGAATACCACGTTGGTTATATGTGGATGACACCATTCTTTGACTACGTCTAAAAAATTAATTTTTATTGTTCTACATATAGTTCAGTAAATTAAATTTGTGATTAGTATATCAACCAGAACAGTAAAAAATTTAGTCGTGGACCGAAACGACCCAGCTTGTTCGCGAAATGTGCAAGAAATATGCTTGCCTACGGAGAATTGAGATTACGTTCCGACAGTCAACGTGTAAATACATAGTACGTTTTGTTGCTAAAAAATTCATGATCGTGGTTAAACCTAATTATTCAGCTTGTAGAAAACACAGATAAAATAATATCAAACGTTTTCCGTGATACTTGCGGTACTCGCACGTCCTCAGCCATGACCTCTGTTATAAACCCAAAGGTATCTGCCTCTAACAAATACTCGCAGCATCAAAACAGCATCGTTCTATCAACGAAACGTTTCGCGTCTTCCGATTGGTCCGCGTAGCCATGGTTTTGCCGTGGCGAGATCGCGAGAGAAAATTCTGTCCGTATAGGAGAATTCGCATTTTCTTCGGTCGTGTGTATTCGGTGACTTACGAGCGTCGTCTGTTGTATGTGTAACGTAGGATTTACAGAGGAGAGGAGAGATGGTCGTGTCCGACCTGCATAATCCCGGTGCACGATCCATAATGCATCGACGAGCACCGCCTGCCTGGTCACAATTTATAATTTATTGCCAAGTTACGAAGCTGCATCTCCCGCAGCTTTTTTCCCCCTCCTTCGTCCCTCACCTCGCCCCTCGTCATCCACAGGCACGCTGATTGTTGCTGCGAGTCTGGTAGTTAGTCCAGCTCCTCTCTCGCGGGGGCACGTTGGAATTCCGTTTGATTTAAATGGCGCTTAAGGTAAGCGTTTCGATTCAATTTACGTTCGTGACTTTTACCCCGCGTCCCCCCGTTATTTACGTGCGAATATTACGGACGCGGAAAACTTGGGGCGGAGTTTTCGAATCGAAAAATTTTGAAGGAAGTATGTATATACAATATGTTGCAAAAGAAGAAAATATTTTTCCATATTATCGTTTCGAACGAGTTAATCGAAATCTCCCGTTAGTTCAATGTCAAGTCAAGGTTAACGTGTAGTAGGTCGTTGAATTGGTCTCAGGGTTATTGCCAGTCAAAAATCCGTAGTGGTATTTAAAAAACCACGACTTCGATTTTTTATTCACCTACCACTGCGGGTCAAATGACCGGTTTTGTATTTTTCATTTTACAGTTGTTGAAATTATAAAGTTAATTTCGTGGAAATTGATTCGATAAATATTTTATCCAAGTACAATTTGAAATAAAAATTGCACAAAATCTAAATAAATAGAGTCTTGTCATTTTTATAAGGCAAAACATTTTAATGGCTTATTGTAACGCGCAGCGACCGACGCGACGTCCCTTGATAAAGGCGATTACTCAGAAGCCCATCGCGAAAGTATTTCTCAATTTATGTGGTACCATCATTGATATTCCGTCGAGGAGCACGATCCCTCTCGGCCGAAGTTAGGGAGAACGTGCCATAGAAAGGAATTTATGCGAAGGGCTTGCGGTGTTCCGACCTTCACGGTCACGTTGCAGCCGGACCTCAAACCGCACGAAGGTTATTCCGAACAATTCCACGCCTTGTCTCCGGCTCGCAGGACCGGGTCACAGAATAGAACGACACTATTGTGAGGCTGTAACAGAGGGGTGCGCGCGCGTGCAGCGATTTTTATCGCGACCGGCCGATACAAAAATTCCAACGGGATATTTAGAAGCATTCCATTGTTGGTGGGCGGCCCTCTTTTCTTCTGCTTTTCATTCTACACAAGTGACGAACCCTTCGGTCTGGACTCTGTATGTTTATAAAAAATTTTATTTTCTTTTTATCCCATTTCAGATATATAGTTCTCGAATTCTATTGACAAATCCGGTTCTTTTTTTAAGTTTATTCGCGGGATTGTTGACTCGTAACGCGTGTATCTCTGCCTTGACCCCTCACCAATTGCCCTAAATATATTATCAAAACGCATACATTTATGACTAGCGATTGTTCTGACTCTACTACTTGATTCGAGTACTTGACGTTTCTTTGCTCGTTGTGAAAACAAAAAGTCGCTTTAGTGTTCTTCTTTTTTTTATATTTCGTTGTCTTGGTTCGAAATCGACCCGACAATGTCTCGACACTTGTGCAACTTATGAAATTCAGGCAATCGCGTTGGGTGCTTTGTGCGGGTACTTGGCGCGATACGCGAAGAATGCAACGAAGTGCAAGATTGAACAAGAGCGAAAGTGGCAGCAATTCGTCAGTATGCCGCAGAGAAGACTGATGAATTCCTGTCTTTATACATACGTATAAAAGTTTGTAATTTTTCTCTTCCCGTTTCGCGTTCCTCGTGTTTCGAAAAGCTAGGCTCGAGGGAAAAAAGGGGACCTATCTGTTTGCTCTGTTTTTTTTCCTCGAATGGGCCCGTCGCGTCGCTGTTTCATTTATTTTTATGATAACTCCAAGGAGTCACGCTCGACCCTTAATTCGGGTCGTCTCCGGTCTCGATGATTCGACTTGTTTTTAAGGGGTCTGATTAATGTCGCGATTTTCCTGGTGACGTTAAAATACGCGTGCCTCCGTCCCGGATTTGGTCCATTCATGTTTCGTCCTTCGGCCTTGAGTGTCTTCTTGAATAGAGTTTGCACCAGGGACTTCGCTGGTCCTTCCACTCACCGCGTTTTTCCCTACTATTTACTACACACCATGTATGCTTTATGGCTGGTTTCTCTCGAAGGCGCCTACTTGAACTCAGAATGTTTTCTCCCTTGTCCATTTCAGCGCCTGCGATACGACAATTTGTTGCCTCCCTGTGTTCCGTCCTCGAGAGAAACGCGTCTACGAATTATTTAGACGATTCGACACCGTCAGCATCGATGTTAACGAAGGTTGATGTCTCGTAAATTCGATGGAACTCGAGAAGAGAGGATGATTCGGGTCGAAATAAATTAGATTTTTCTTTATTGTTCAGTCTCCATATCTGTTATCTGTTCTTCGCGTTATCTCTCCCCATGCTGTTTTTCGTGTCCTATGGATTTTAGTTATTAATTAGGTTGCGCTTTCAATGTGTTAATAACCTTCCGGTAGATGACGTGTTAGGAATAGAAGGATTCAGCGGTGTCGCACCGGTTCCGTCGCGATTACAATTTCAAATCGATTCGTACATCAATGACCATGCATAAATCTGTTTTACCGTAAACAGCGAACAATGGCGGGTCGGGGGAGGAGGACGGGGGTGGGGATGATCGCGAGAAAAATATCCGCTGAGCGTTCGAGGGCAGCAAATACTCGAGGACCAATCCTCTCGCGATCGGTACGCGTCTTACTCGGTGGAAATGGCAAGGAACGCGAGAACTACTCGTTATGCATCCGAACGGATAGGGGAGAGAGAGGGAGAAAGAGAACGGATAGGGTACGAGCGGATCGGGCCGTGGAATCATCATGGATTCTGTTTCTTCGTTCTGCTCTCCGGCAGAGGATAAGGAAACCCGCTGGCAAGCCCGCGATCGTGCCTCGAACGGTTGTGAATGCCCGTACGTGCCAGAAACGAATAATGAACCCCGCGGTACGATCCACGATAAAACCTGATGCCGTTGGAACGCCACTCACGTACGAATCCTTTACCTTGTACCCGATTTGCGAGCGAGCTGGTCAACATTGCCGTGCCTACGAGCCGCGTTGCCCCGGGAACACCTTCGGTATCGGTCCACCTCTACCTCTCTTCTAGCGACCACCACATCGTCCAACTTTCACGCGTGTCGATCGCCGTTTCCGGTCCGGATCTTCCTCGTGGAAATCGTGATCGACGATGAAACTACCGCGCATCGACACCGATTGGCGCGGGTTGTCTTATCCGAATAACAACATTGTGTGCACCCGAATTTTGCAGAAAAATTTGGTACGTTTGATCGATTCGGTTAAAGATTTCTTTCTTTAGGAAACACTATACCGAGCAATTTATTCCTTCTTCGACGGATTACAGTTTGTAAGTTATTGAAACCGTCTGAAAAATTGCAAAGCATCGATCAAGTAGACGCGAAGACGTATAGTGTAATTTAGAGTTCTGTAGCAACCCGAAGAGTTAATCATATATCTCAGACACCCAGTGAGACTAATTGTGAAGAAGTTGGCTGAATGGCTATCGATTTCTATCAGCTAAAAATTCGTTATTTGTCGATACTGTAAACATATAAATGGTGTCATGCTTACATTTCAATGTGAAATCTGTATTTTCCGATTTTTCAACAAAGGATTTTAATTCTTTATAATCAGGATTTTCAACTTAAAAATCCGAAGTTCTTACGACATATGTATATGGGTTTTTGACGACTGTTAAGTTTTATTCAGAATTTTCGCATATTAAATAGAGAAAACAGGCCAGAAACTAATTTTTTCCATTGTATCGTACAACTACCCTTGCGGTAGATATTCAGGGTGGATGAATTTTAATAGAAACTTTTAATCTTTGTGATAGATATCTAGGAACGCTTCTACAAAGATTTTAAATAGCAACATGAAAGTTGATTATTCCATTTTCGTCGATTGTCAACGCACCGTGCGGCGCTCCGTTACGTCCGGCGTTGCTTTCTCCGTGGGCCCATGGGCGATTTCTTAAAAATATCCCGGGGTCCCCCTACACGCGCGGAACTCGACCATCCGTTCGAGGTCAGTATCGAGGGCCCCTCGCGGTCGTCTTCGAATTCAGTCTGCGTAGATCGGGCACGTCCGCGGTGTCCACCCACGTAGATGGGTAGACCGGAGACAAGAGAAACGAGGGAGGAAGGAAGAGGAACAGGAAGGGTCGGGCCGAGTCGGGACGGGCTGGGCCGGGTCTCCTCCCGCTTCTGAAAATTCATTGCTTCTCGGCCCGTTTTCCCCAGCGGGGTTATTAACGGCCCGCTCGAGCGCCCCACGGAGGCCCGAGTTATACGATGGATATTTATACGTACTTAAACGGGCTATTATCGTTCTTTGTGCGAGATCGCGCGTGGGCGCGCGTGGCACTAACTGGCCGGCTCGCGGGGAAGACACATTATGCATTCGAACCTTCGTCCGGCCTACCCTCGACTTACTTTCGTCTCGTTCTCGCTATTAAGGCTTTCGGGCGCGAGCCATGTCCTAGAGTCCTAGGGGAATTATCTTCCCAACGTTTTGCAAGCAAACGTTGAATCTAGCTTTGTCAGGGGTGTGCAGAGACGCATGCGTGTACCAACACACTTTTGATGCTTCGGTTCGATACAGTATTCTCTCCATAACTGTCGCTAAGTTCTCTACCGTAACTGGCAACATTTTATCCTAACCGGGGAGATCATCCTTGGGACCAGTCAAGCGGTAAACACGCTCGATGGCCGAAATTAACTAGCGACCAAAGTTTCTCGGTACTTTCTAGGGAAGTATCCTCCGTTTTGAACATTCTAATTGAGGCTAACTTTCACTTTGAAAAAATCTTTGCTCGTGTTACGACGTTGCTTCGTATTTTGAAATTGTTCCCCGCGGTTTTCTCGGGTGCCGCCGAGACGGTTTCGAACGGCTCGGCCCGAGAATTTTTTTCAGCAGGATTTACGAAATCCTGCCGGAGATTAAGAGGTTCTCGACGTAGCCGGGCTCTACGATACATGAAATATTCATGCGTGATATTCGTATTATCCTCTGGAACGTATCGTGGGTATCGAGAAACTTGGGTAGCCGGTGAAAGTACGGAGAGGTGTACCAACGGTGCCGTTCTACACGCACACACGTAACGTTTTAAAATAATAATGCGACACGTAGTGTCAATACACCGCGGAAAGCATATTTTCTCAGCCGTCGAGTCCTGTGTAAATTTTCTTTGCGGATTCTTTTCCTCGTTCTGCGAGTGTTTGATCGCCTCGGTTCGGTTCGATTCGATTCGGTTCGACTCGATTCGACGAAGTGCGAACGTAACAGAATCGGATCGTTACTTTCGATTTCAAGGATCAATGAACGTGTAGACCGCAGGATTAGAGACTTCGCGAACACCACGAAGAAAATCCGTGTACATTTAGCCGATAAGTAGTACGTGGATTTCCAGTCTTGTGAATCGATCTTCGCACGTCGATTCATAAAATTTCGATCAATGGAACATGCATAATTTTTCATGCACGCCAGGCAGACTGTCGCGCGTTTGATTTTGTTGACACTACTTACTGGAGGCGCCAGTTTTATAAAATGCAGTTCGATGACTTCTCGGAAGTAGAAATGGTCCGCAGTCCACAGACACAATAGCGTCTGACGAATTTTACTCCGTGCAATGATTACGAAATTGTTACGTTTTAATATTGGATCGGGTAAAGTAATTCTTCCATCTGTTGTGTACGTTTATATATAAACTTCGAGCGATTATATTAACAATTCTATTAAACAATTCACTGCCTGTTTTAGGCGATAATTTTCTACATTTTCTAACCTTTTAAATGGTCTCATTATGTTCCTTAAACTCACTTTTTTCATAACGTTCTTTCAGTTCACAAAATAAACAATTTTTCGTATTTTTATCCGTTCTTTCGATCTCTTGTAAAAACAACAATTATATTCAATGAAACACGAACAGAGAATCTAAGCGATAAAGGTTTTTTTTTAAACAAGGAAGCTTTCTATTTATTTGTTTGCACGGGAACCGGATTTCCTGTTCCAGTTAGTATGTGATAAGTATTTTAGTATCTAATCTAGTATTATGGAATTCCTAATCGATGGAAGTAAAGAAAAATTGAAAATAAAATTTTCAACGGAGAACAATGTTTTTACGTCTGGGGAATTGTAGGCAGTAAACGTTGAACAGGTTTCAAACGGGTACAGTGATAAGAGCCTAGAAACGAGTCTCCGCGGTATTAATCCGAGCCTGGATCCAGGGTGCAGTATGCACTCGGAATGCAGCTCTCAAAGTGGGCTGCTCTTGGCTATCGGCGTTCATCGTGGAACTTGGCTACCTGGTGAAAGTACCATCCACCTCCGCAGCGTTCTGCGTGCGTGTAGATCGGCGCGCGTACAAGAATCGCGCGCACACGCGCATTCCTGCGCCGCGAGCGCGTGTGTGCGTTCGCGTTTGCGAGCGCGGCCGCGCTCGGCCACGATCCGAGATACTGCCAGATAGCGTGGCACGTAGTGTCAATGTACTCCATTGTGTCATCCGTCACGGACTGTGAGATAACGTGTCCCGTAGCGATGGCTACGACCTGGCTCGTCGCGCGATTGAGCCTGCACGAAAAACATTTTGTTCCCTAGAGACTTTTATCGAAGTGGGAGCACTTAAAACATACAAAATTGCACATAAACTCAAGTTGTTTGGTCCAAATTTCAAAAAGTTATTCGTTTTTAAAAGATATGTGAATACTTTGTATACCCACTGTATATGTATACGCTTTTCAAAATCGTACGGTAAAGGCTTTGTGATGTGAGCCGTGTGCTTTTGTATCAGTGCTAGCCTATCTTCTGAGCTTTGGGAATACAATTTCAACAGGACAGGACTTATATTCGAAAGTCTCAGAAGTGATTACTGCACGTTTCCTTCACGAAGTCCACCCGCCCAATTGAAATGCCGATTGGTCAGCTGATAAACGCGGAACGCGGCTAACGAAGGTTCGCAGTGATCGCTGCATCGATTCATTTGACACGTGCCCCTCGAGAAATTGGAAGATGACGAGTAGAATGTGGACCTTCGTGCGAAACGAAAATTGTCTACATCGATTGCTGGAAACTGGAGTGAAATATACATTTATTTTCTTTTTTGATACGTTTAACAGATTGAAAATAATACAAGTTCATGTAACAATTTTGTCATAGGTCAACGAAAACATTAAAGAAGTTAAAGTGAAATCGAAAATGGGTATATTTATGTATATTTATGTTGCATAAAGATCCACATTCTAAAAGCTGCAATTATTTTAGTCGCGTTAGAAGCGCATCAAGACTAAGATATGGTACTGATTATGCAAACCAATAGACAGCATCGACGATCAATCTCCGTGGTCTTGATCAGCTGAAGCATTCAACATTCTAACAACGCACTATCGTTACCTACTACGGTACCGATCACTATGCCCAGTTGTTTGTGCGGCATCAAAATAATTTGCTGAATTCCTGAAATAGCGTACGATCCTCCGATAGAAAAACGCGATTGCGATCTAACATTCGAGTTGGGCTAATGAGACCATAACGCGGTAAAGTGGATAACTGTTACGCGCGTCGCTTCCACGTGGCTCGGGAGCGAGCCACGCCGACATCATTTTATTTTTTCCAAGCTGACCGATTAATGCGCGTTTACACCGTGCCAGGCGTCTATGGTCTAATTAACAAGCGCGCTCGCGGTGCACCGTGCTTCAAGGTGCGATTATCTCGCCCCTCCCCACCCCGTTCTTGTTGAACATTACCGACCACTATAACAGGCTATATCTATCTGTCAATTTATCGGTGTCTGCTTAGCGTGAACGCGCGCGGTAACGTGTGCGCTCACGTGCACGTGCACGCGAATGCAACGCCCACGCGTGCAACCTTTCCCCCCGGTAATGCACACACGCAGCCTGGGCTCGCGCGCGCGCGCCACTTACACGCCCGGCGAGCCATAATCGAGCATAACTCCCCTTATACATGGTTTACGCGACGGGCCTACCGTGATCATTACGCGGGACTTATGCAACGTTCGGGAGCGTGTGCAATATAGTGTGTATGCCCTCGCCGCGCCGCGCCGCGCCGCGCCGTGCGCGCCCGTCATGACGACGACGTGACGATCTTTAGTTATCCTTTGCGCGTTCCAGCTTCCTGGCTGCACGGTTGCATGCACGGCCCAGTCGGAATGCAACGAGACGGCGTGTCATACCTGTGGAAAATGTACTGCCAAGTCGCCGTTGAAAATTTATTGCCAGTTTTACGACCTGTTAGAAGAGCTCCGTTGCGGAGCGTTGCACAGTGGCTCGACACCGAGGAAATGTTTGAATGATGCTTGGAAGGCCAATCCGGACCCTCTTTTACTAATTTATGGCAAACTTCAAGAAGTTCGCGAGGCCGGCTCATGACCGAAGGAAACCTGAAGCGTTTACCAAGACACCGATGCAATTAGACATTTGCGAGCGAAAGCTCCGATTTTTGTTCTCGGATGCAACCCGGACCTGCGCACTTCTCAAATAATATTATTTGAAATATATTTCACGTATCTTATTTTATAGTTACTTCCATGCCTGTTACCACTTTTCAAATGGTCGAGACAATTCTCAATCAGTGAGATGGTCGTTATTTCCCCTATCAACAGAAACAATTTATCCTGAAAATTGGCAAAATGCTTAAAGTGTATATTTCTAAATTTCATACTTTTCCACGTGAAAATATTATTTTAATACGGGCGATAGCGAGTAGTGTGTGGTTACAGCTTGTTAAAATTTCAGAGTGATCGGCTATGTAGTTTTAAGAAATTTCGAGAATTTTTGCATAATATTTTCGGAAAGTATTTTTAAGACTTTATGTATTTAAAAAAATGCAATTGACAAACATCGACTTTCTGGATTAGTTACACGAGAACCCTTAAGGATTACTAAACCTTTGTCCTGGTCCGAGCGGAATGGATTCGCAGAATCGTCTTCGCTGTCGTCCGACTAATTTTTCTCGGTGGTGGATTCGCGGCGTATCTGTTATTAAATTCGAATGGCAACGTAACGTGGTTATACGTTAACCGTATGGCTGCCGTATCCGGGAACTATCAAACTAACGACGCGGTTGCCCGCGGCCGCACGGCCCAAAAATAGTAAGGGGCCCCCGCCGTATAATTACGATCTCGGGACTCACCAGGATGCTGCTCGCCGGCGCGGCGCGGCTCGGCGATTTAATTCTCGGCTCCTTTCTTCGGTTGTTCCGCTGTTTCGCGGGACTCCAATCGACGGCCGTGCCCGTACACACAACACCTCCACGCAACACGAGATCCTGGGTATATGTCTTTCCGTTCGGATCGTAATTTCGACTTCGCAAAGTCGATCATTTGACCGGGCTTCTCTGAAGTCCGAGAAACTCTCTTAATGGGGTCCGGGTTCCGTGGGCTTCTTTGTAGTCGTTTCCCACCTGACGTCACGTTTAATTGCGATCCTCCTTATAGTCTTCCCTTCGAAATGTCCCTGGCGAAATTGTTTTCCAGAAATCCAATCTTGTTCCGTTGCAATCGTTTTTTGCTAGTTATCTGCTCGTGATCAGCGCGCATCACGAACTGTAACAATATACAGTGTTACACGAGAATATTCGAACGCACTTTAAAACGGAATAATTTTTTAAAAATTGCATCAAAGGACCTGAATTTTTTGAGCAAGTAGAAGCATTGATTTAATGAATGACGTGCAAAAAAAGATTAAAAATTCAAAAGCGGTCATTTTTCTACCGATTTTATTATTCTCTACGCAGGTCTCACGAGTTAACTCGGGCGCGCCGAAAAATACCGTTTTCTTAAATCCGACTTAACTCTGGCGAGTGCGCTAAGAGGTTAATTCTGGCCTGGGCAACCAGTGCTCAAAGAGTCGACGTCGTGGATTCGGCTACCCCCACCCGGTCAGCCAGCGCGAGTCGGGGGTCCTGTCCGGACTTGTTCGGGCGACCGGAACACGATAGTGGAGGTTGCTGATCTACGTCATCAGTAAGTTTTCTAACACCTGTAAAAAGATAAAGATTTCTTCGCGGCGATATGCGTCGACCCCGTTAGTTTTTCGTGTTCGTTACTTGTTTTCGTAACCACTAACGCTTTTTGAAAACCACAGTGTTGCGCGCAAACGCGCGTGCGAGTCCGTGGAAAATTGTAAATTCTAGATGGGAACCAGGAACCGCATATGGCGAGACGGTGGATACCCGGTAATTAAGAGGCACTTACGGCCTCGTTCGTTAATTTCACTTGCAGACGCGCATTACGCCGGGCTAATTGAAGTATTACACCGGCGTAATGCGCGGACGCGTGTGCGTATCTAGGCACATCACCATTTACTGCCGCAATAAAGTTCGTTTTTCCGCGTCGCGTCGCTCGGTGCCCGGCGGAGTTCTCTTCGAGCTTTCAGCTTTGTTGCATGGACCCGATTCTCGTATCACCATGGAAAGGGTCCAACGATGAATGGGATCCCATCTCTTGCACGGTGCAACGTGCAACGCGGGCCGTCCGAGAAGTGCATTAAGCACCGACGCGAGGCGCATCGACGACGACGTCGCCGAGAGGCGCAGATTACGCGAGAGCCCATTTTCTGCGTCACGAGGTTAAACTCCCAGCTGCACTAAATTCCTGGTGACGTGTCCCCTATATGGTGTGGACATGTCGCGCGGAAAATGGATGAAGTAACCAGCTTTCACACCTTCTTGTTTCATCTTCCACCTTGGGTATCTCGGCAACCCGAGTCCGCTCCGTGTGTTCTCCATTAGGAATGCGATATAAAGAACGTCGGACACGGTGCTCCGTCTGACAATGACTGGAACGAAACACGCCTAGTATTCCGTTGCGGATTTTTTTCGGTCGCGCCGCTGAAAATCGCGTAAACGGAGTCTAACATAGGATCCGTCGGTCGGAGTTACCTTACCGCCGGACCGATTTAGCAGACTCCAGCCGAGACACCTCTCCTTCTCTTCTCTTCTTTTCTTCCACGGATTCTTCGATTTCGGTTTGTTTGGGGCGATACGGCGCGATCGAGAATTTTTAGCTCGCTACCGCGCAGCTGAGGCGCGAACACGATTTACGAGATTCTGCAACTTGAAATCTACTAGGTTGATCCAAAAGTTCCCTTCCTTTTTCTGCACTTTGAACCCACTGCAGGGCTATCTGGCTAGTTCACGTCCGGAGCGAAATTTTACTCTTCAAGTTCTTTCTTGCAAATAGTTTTAATATTTGTTGAATAATTCCTGACGCATCGTTATAATCTCAATAATCGTAAATTAAAAATATTAAAACTCGTCGATTTAACGGGTTCCGTGAATCTTGTTAAAGGCATTAAAGCAACAAAAAATTTTCCGTTTGATTTTGCATAAAGATCCGCAGTGTAGTAATGAATATACAAATCTGATTAAATATTCGCCACAGTTTTACATGCTTGTCCATATTTAGAAACGCGCGTCGAATCGGTAGCCTAAGTACATATGATGTCGAGGCTGGAAATGCAGAATGTATTCCGATCGGGGACTTTCCTCGACGGGACTAGTTCCGTGCTAAGTATTCATGACCGTAGTATTTCTACTAAATATTTATAAATGCAGACGGAATACCGATCTAATTATGACGCCGAGGCTTCGCACACAGTAAATATTCTCTCGACCGACCGAAACATTTCACGTCGAGACTCATTCTACGCAGGTATCCAACTCTATTCGAACGTATCGGCATCAATTTAGCCGCAGAGAAATTTGAAACGCCAGCTACCTTGTGTAAGCGATGTTTAAACGGTATTTAACAGTCTGTGCTTTTTACCTGTACCAGTGCCCACCGTGGTATCAGGCTCACCTTTCTTGAAATATCCCGGCTTAAATATTTATTCGGCGTTAATTATGCTAATGCGGCACAATAAATGCTGGAAGGTTGTTGATACGGATGGCTCGGACGCCACGTTCGTCGTCGCTCGCCACGCCACAGTTGCATCAAGCGTTTTAATTAATTGCACGTCGTTCAGGTAATTAGATCTCGGCGGTTTATATCATTTTAATTTGTAGTTGATTACACGACGGCTTTTTCCTTCCGAAGTTGCTGGCCACCGTACGACGTTCCCCGTCGCGTATCTAGGAGTGTATAATAGCCATTCCTTTTGCACGCCCCTTCCGTTGCGCGTTTTATCGTTTCGCGAAAGGGCTGGACGTTTGGTAATGTTGTAAATGAACGGTTTTCTTGTTAGCAAAGCCGTCGCGTCGGTTTAACGATATTTTATATCGTGATAGCGCAACGGCGCGCCGCAACGCGACGAGCCGCGCCGTTCGCTTCACCGGTACGCTCTGGATATCTACGTCTATAAACCTTCTCTGCGCTAGGAGAAGAATCCACTTAGGCGAATAGCTTATACATCACGGAGTCTGTTCAGGAGAAAGGTATCTCTTGATTTACACCGCTGTGATAGCCGGTCGACTCCAAATCCCACTTCTGTGACTAATAAGGACGCACACCGAAGCCGAAGCGAGACGATCCGACGGCGACCAAAAATCGATTATCGTAAATCAGAGAAAAGTTTATGTTACTCCAGGAAGAATTAATTGTATTAATTGTATTATATCGGTTTTCTTGTAACCGATACAAAAATCGTGTGAATTTGTGAAAACGTACATAGATCTTAAATGTATGATAAATATAGAATCTTCTAATATATGTATGTTTGAATCCTGATACCCCTAAATTATCAATAATCAGTCAAACAGAAAATTAGTTAACTTTTGGTAAAAGTTTTTTAAATTCGTTTAATCGCAGTCTAAACTTAATTAATGTTTAAAAAACCACATTTGAAAGACATTTTATCGCATATCTTGGTAACGATTATAGCTACATATATAGTTTAAAGGGCAAAGATGAATTTTTTTTATCCACGAAAACAGATTTCAAATATCACGATTTTTTTATTAACATTTTCCACGAGATTATAAACTGTGATATAAAGCTGACTCGCGTTCCAACGATTAAAATGCCGAACAAACTGAAAACCGTGAGAAAATAATTTTGTCCAGCATGCGCCAATCGAACCACTGTACGGCATAGCGAGGTGCGTTCACGTAGAAAAATGGCTCGATTGGCACACGAAATTCTTCGAGCATCGGAATACTTTGGAATCACCTTACGCGGATACGCTCGCGGGCCTTACATAATGTCTTATGTACCCGTCCGACAGGAGCGAGTCGAACGGGTCGGCCACGGAATAGATTGGACTGGATCGGAATGGAATGGAATTGCCTCGGAATGGGGCCGTTCGCTCTTTGGCCGCGCGCCGCGCCGCTCGGTCGCTCTAGGAACGAAAGAAAACGCGTAAACTGCCCCTAAAAAAGACAAATTCCCGCGGCGACCGAACGATTTCGTCGACCCTGGAATTCGGGTGCGAGCGACGACCGGCAACCCTTTCTACGCGTTTGGTAGCGGTGTGACAGTGCTGCGAAAATACTCCGTGTCGCAATATAAATCTTCAGCGTTTCTCTTCGAAACTTAATTCTAGAAACACTTTGCCAAAGTGGAGGAAAGGGTGGTAACGTGGTCTCCCGGTTTTATGCTCCTTTATTTAAAAAATTAATAAATAGATTGTTTTCGGTAACATTTTAATATTAAGAGGAATTTAATAAATTTTTTCTTTATGAAAGATATGGAGTATATGGGCCAGAAGAAATGTAAAATCTTGATTATTTACAAAAAGGTTTCATATATGTATAGTTAAATATGGTTTCACATAACGTTTAAAATACCCTGCAACTTGCTCAATGTTAACTAATGCCGTAGATGCGACAAACATAAGTGTTTGGTTGTTTATCGTCCATCATTTATTATTTAACACGCTCGGCTTTCCGATTCGCGTGTTACTAACGGCTGCGTAACGTGTTCGCATGATTCATGAGAATGTTCGGTTTAATTATACGATAGCAGCGTGTTATCCGGCTTCGGGAATCACGGATGACCTTATGTTTGCTTTTTCAAAGTAACGGAAAATAATGTGGGTGAACGGGACAGACTGTGTGAAACGCGTTACACTTGGATTTTGACCTTTCCGCGTTCATGGAGTGAATATCTCTCGAGTAAACCGCGTCACTTCGCAGCGTGTACATTTGGTTAGTCGAAACGTCCTCAGACGTTTGTTACGAAAGTTTAACTTCGTTTTATTATACATATATAATTTTATTAAAGTATTTGAAGTATTTTATTAATGTATTTCTATATATAGGGTGATCAAAAAATAATGTACTTCCCTCAAAGGGGTGATTCCTGAAGCCATTTGAAGTAACCAGGTTATTTTTCACATTTAACTAAAACTTTACAGACACGGTTAACACGAATGAATGGTTATACATATATTAATGAAAGGTTATTTCCGAACCGATTAACCTTGGAAGCTTGCTTAAGATTAAATATTGTGTCCATTTATTATCAAGAATCGTGTTGCGGACGGTGTTCGAGCCGACCAACAAATTCCCTAGACTCTAGACCATGGGGCGAAGGAAGAAGGAAACGCTATGAAAAACGGCGAAACAGGCAAGAATCCGTGGCACGTCTCACTCGCAGCGATCCACTTTTTCCCGATTCCGATCGGGATTCAATTTATAATGTTCGCCGCGCATGGTTTTTGCGATTCCCCAGGGTTGTAATTCAAAAGATCAACGCGCACGCCATCATCCGCGTCCTCGCTCCGCTAGAATAAGTTACGACGTCATGCAACGGCCGACGCTTCGACGTTTGCACAATGGCGCGATAAATCAGCCGTCAAACGTATGGTTCATTTTGTTCGTCAATTTGTTGGATACTACCCACCGGCCGATTTGGTATTCGATTCCGGAGATCGCAGCGCATAGAGACCGTGTAATAGCGCGAGTTTACTGTCATCATAGATTCAGGTAGGCCCCCGCATACAGGGTGCCCCGTTCAACGCGACTTTTTCGACACGGTTTCCATTCAACATAGATACCTTTTGCTCGGAAACTTGTTAGAGTCTTTGGAAGTCTCTTCGAAACGTTTGGAAGTGTCCCCGACAGTGCATTTGACATGCAGATGACGGACCATGGAAACTATGTTCGTTACGCAGGAATTAGGTGAGACACCTTGTATAGCGATTCACCATGTCACGCAACGCAACCGTCTGTTCTACATAGAGTTCCGATGCGTGCATGCGACTCATCGGAACGCGTAGGGGTGCGTTTGTGCTTCCATCTGCGCGCGGCGTAACGCAGGAAATACTGATTTATCATGGCGACGCGACGTAACAAGCGTGCGTACGAGTACATTCCCTCTTCTGTATTTACAAGTCGGCAACCTCGGTTCTGGATAACTGCTTTTTTCACTCGGCCAAGTAGTGTCGCCAGATTAACTTACCTCCCACTCTACCCTTCTCCTTCTACGACGCTATTCTCCCACTTTCCAGTGGCGAGAATCCCCATCGTGTCACAATGTCACATGACTAATCCGATAATAACAGAGAGAGGGTAACTGTATTCCCTACAATTTCCCCGAGCGCGGATACAAAGACAATTTTAATATTAGTTACCGATCTCGTTTATAAAAGTCTGCGCGCACCGCCTTTACTGTCAACGTAACACCGGCATTCGGTGTGTATTGTAATTAACTGCACCACGAGGGGGTCTCCGGTGTGACAAGTCAATACAATAATTTATCGGCGAGGAACGCGACTCGTTCGTTCTTTCATTGACGGCGCGTAAAGCAGTCGGGAGACACGTATTACTTAATTCGACTGGTAATTATGCTATTTAAAATTCCACCGAGACCGGGTGTCCATCGGGAGAAATTATAAATGCCCATAAATTCGTGTTTCCGATTACGTCACGCGACCGATCGACGGAAAAAAGGAGGAAGTCTCAAGATTCGCCGCGGGATATCGTCGTATTCGGAGAGGTTACGCAATCGACGAGATTTCAGTTTTCGCGGGTCTTGATTTTTCCGAAAGGTGACCTTTCAGCCTGCTTTTCCTTCCATCTCTTCGAAATTATTATCTGACGTAACATCCGGGACTGTGCACATATGTTAGTTAGCATCGACACGCACGAACTTTCGATCAATCATAGAAACTCCAAAAATCGATGCAATCCCTAGATTCTAATGACCTAATCGAATTTGGTAGAAAATTAATTATAACATATACGTATATACCGTTCAATGGACGCTAATGCTACGATTATAAGACGATCAGAAAAATTCTGGTCCGACGCTTTTGAGAACGTCAACGACAGCGCCGGCAGAAATTAAACTAAAATTACAGTAACGTCTCGATAGATGGTAGTTGTTCCTATTAACGTACTTTTGTATTTCAACGAGATGAATTAATTGAATTTTAAAAAATAAATTCTGTATTTATTTGCAAGTTAATTTCTACTGTTCGTTAAAATACAAAAGCACGTTAACAGGTACGCTAATCGGGACAACTACCGTCTATCGAGACGTTACTGTAATTCTAGTTTAATTTCTGCCGGTGCTGTCGTTGACGTTCTCAAAAGCGTCGGCCCGGAGTTTTTCTGATCGTTTTATAATCGTAGCATTAGCGTCCGTTGAACGGTAGGAGCTGGATGGGACGCGTCGTTCGTATCTCTAAAACTCATCACAATTTTCGTTCTCTCCTTTTTTTACGTCTGGCAGCAGCCACGGGGTTTAAGCTCCAGAAAATCGTCGGGATAGTCGATTAAGCTTTCAGCCGGTGAGCAAGGGTTTTCGAAGGAAGGTTAAGCCGCCGCGACGGGAGTGGGGGATGAAAGGGTTGCGTAGCGCGGAAGCTCGCCATTATATTCACATTATAATCCCATCAGGGGACTCCTCTGCCTAACTGGACAGCTACGAATAATACGCCGTACACGCCTCTACCTTCGTCCATTCGACGTCTTCGACCGTCCTCAGCTTCTTTTATTCCGCTCCCTCGGCCTGTTCCCCACGATCTTCGTTATTAATTTCGAATTAGACAAAACTCGGAGATTTTCAAACGAATTCGCGAGACCTACGCTACAGAAATTGCTACGTGACCTCGATTCGCGCACGTTGCCTATCTTGTTTTAATCTTCTATGATTACGGGGCTAGTTTCTATTCTTTGTAATATAATTTACAACATTATTAAGAGCTTTATTATTATCATGCAGACGGTCCTAACAATAAAGGAATTATTGTAATTATTTCTTGAGGTCATTTTTTCCTTTGCGAAAATGTTCTCCGCGGCCTTGTTAAGCGTGGCGTTGGTATTGGCCGGGCCGAAATCTGCCCGCAGATCCGCTTTTTTCGTTAATAACTACTTAACAAAGCCGCGGAGAACATTTTCACGAACGACAAAGTTACTTCGAATGACCTCAGGAATCTACGAAGCAGGTATCAATTTCTTTTTTCTTCTAGGAAATAATTAATTCAACTTTTTTGGTCAATCGTCCCCATCTTTTTCTTATAATTGATTGCAAATTAGATGAAATTCACAAGATTTACGTCACGTCTCGATGACGTCTGTTCTCGCGCATGCTCATCTCGAGTTTGTATTTTGATCCTCCAGCCTTATTACAAGGCAAATCCGTATTGCGTTCCTTGAAGATTATGACTTTAGAAAATAGGAGTGTCTAGAATCTCTTGAAAAGATTAATATCGGTACATCTAAAAGGATAATTAGTCATCCTCCTACGTTCAAACCTACTATACGCTTCTCGATATGGACATACCGATGTTGTCACCGAGTTGTCTAGCATGGCCAACTAATTTACCAATGATAATTAATTCCTTCGGCGATTCAGTCATTCCTTAAGAAGGGCTACGATCTTGGAAGTCCAAAAGAAATAGCTGAATCCGACATAATTTATAAATAACGCAGACTAAAAACAATAAAGTGTTATATTTTTTCATTTAGATAAGGAACACCTTAAGTGTCCGGGAACTCGCCCTGCGCGAAAGAAAAAATGTGTACATGCTGTTTATGATAAATAAATAAATAGAGCGTAGAATTTCGAAGCGGATACCATTTCTCCGATGGTGCCTGTAGAAGACGGGAACACGAGAACGAGAGACGACCCGACTCGCCGGTGAAAACCACGAGGCGGACGTCGACGAGAACGACGATAGATAACCTACTCTCACGGTGGGGCTCGCGGTTGCAGCTGCCGGTTCGCAGAACGAGGAATCCCAGTTACGCGGTCTACGGAGGAAGAACGCCGCTGAGGCTGTGTAGAATGTAGAATGCTCTCGAGGAGAGATAGCAGCGTGCGCGCCGTGGTTTACTTCCGCTGGAGGCACGCGGTTCGTTCGAGCGAGCGAGCAAGCGAGCGAGCGAGTCCGCAGATAACAAAGAAAAACGAGCAACCAAGAAGAAGTGGAAAAAGAAGAAGAAGAAGTAGCAAAAGAGAACAGAAAGAGCTGGCTTGAAAAACAGACAAATAGAAAATATACAGAGGAGCTATCGTCCGCGAGTACTCGAACGACTTGCGCTTTTAAGCTCCGGTACATTCATGAACAGCTCTGCCGACCACTATTGGTGAAAGTGTCAACTAATACAGCGGGGAGCGAAATTTAATCGATCAAATCATTTCTTTGAAAATATGTGTATTTATTAAGACAGAGTCGAATCGGGGGAATACGGATGTTCCGAGGATGTCGACACAGGACGTCCTCAGGACATCCAACTTTGTAAATGAGATCTTCCTACGAAATTTACAGAATGTACGAAACGTCCCTACCGGATGTAAGGTCTCTTTGTGCTATTTGGGGAAGCGGACGACCAAATCAGCGGGTAGCCCGTGTAGATGAAGGAGCCCAGGCGCGACAGGTCGGCAGCGTCATCAGAATTTTCCTATTCCCCGAAAGGACCCGCGTGTCCGCGGCGTTGCAGTTGCAGGCAACGGCGGCAGTGCAGCTGCAAAAAGAGACGGAGCCGAACGGAAGACAAAGAGCGCGCGAGGTGCCTCGCCGCGCCGGGGCAAGGATAGCGAAGCGAGAATGAAACGAATAAGGAGATAGAGCAAAGCTGCAGGAGGATGATTATGACGAAGGGAAAGCGGATGAAAGAGAGAAGGGAGCGGAGAGAGAGTGTAAAAGGAGAAGGATGATGCAGACAACCCCTACTCGCTGCACTCCGCGCCCTGCCGCGTTCCCCACGATGTTCCCTCGTCTCTTTCGTTTGGCCAGGGTCTCCGGATCTCGCCGTCCTCGTCGGTTGTCCGTGTCGAGTCTCGCTCGACCGATGTGTTCGTTCGTCTCTGTCGAACGGTCAGCCAGGCTGCGCGTCTTGTCTCCGTCGCCCTCGGCGGGGCTCTGTTCGGCCAATTCCTCGTATTATACCAGGTTGCGGCGTGGAATGCGGGCGTCCTTCGTTCGCTTCGAGCAGCGTCCAACCGATGAGCCCCGCTAGCGTTATCCTTCGCCCGGTCCTTCGCATGCGCTCCTTAGGGCTCGGTAAAATTAACCTGGAATACTCGGCCGAGACGGCCGGCTGGCTCTGGTGGCCCTCTCTCGCTCCTCCCTCCGTTTGCTCCGTTTGCTCCGCTCTGCTCCGCTCCGCTCCGCTTCGGATGCCCGCTCGGATTCGTTAAAAGTTGCTCGCTTGCTCGCTCGCTCTTTTGCACGCTCGCTCGTTCTCGCGCGAGCCCGCGCGTCGGTACTCCACCGACACGACATGCCTTCCGTTTCTGGTGGTGTGCGTGGCCGCGCGCAAACAGCGAGACCGAGAGCCGAGGAGAGGAGAGCACACCGATCGACATACTTCGTGCGGGTTTCTCGGGCTTATTGACGATGAAATTAAGGCGATTTGTCGAAGTAGAGCAGTTTTATTGGGCCCCGTGCGCTCTTTCCAGATTGCCGAGAGACCGGCCGCGGCCGGGCCCCCGAGCACCGACACGTTACTCTTCCCCCGTTGCTGCTTGCCCTCCCGATACGCACCGCGCCATCCCGGTTTATCTTTCCCCGACCGCGGCATTCGAGGAAGGGGTTGCTGATTTGCTTGGCGCGGTCGTACGAAGGGCTAAAATTGCCGGCTGGAAAATTCGATCGTTTTTAAAGGAATTATGGATCGATCGAGTCTTCTCCGTCGCGGTAGCGATTTCTATCCTTTATCGTTCGAGAAACACGTACGTCTCAGTCAAATAATATAATTTTTTAAGAATCGACTTTTACTTTCAAAAGAATGAAACTGCGAAAATACCGCGGAGCACAATGTGTTACATAAATCATTGGGTTTGTATCTGAATCTACTGTCTCTCGCGTTATTAAGGTTTGCGAGAAGTAGAAGTAGCAGACAATGATCGGACGAGTAGTACAAAATAGAACTTCATCTCAGAAGAGAACGATTTGATCGTGAAGCCTCGCACGAAAATATTTTATTCGATATAGTCTACTTCATTAATTTCTATATACATGATTTATGCTTTTGCAAATTGGCCCATAATTTCTACTAGACTGGAGATACTTTTGCATTTAGAGGTAATGTGAAATTTAATATAACATCTTTTTAAGAGCTTAAATAAGTTCATAAATATAGCCATAAACTTTACGTTTCTATGGGCGCAATAAAGTTTTTATTGCAAGAAATAAAGCCATATCTACTCTTATATTTCAGAATTTATTATCTACATAGAACGTACCTGTATGTATATTCATCAGATGTATATATTTGCGAGTAGAAAAGTAGAAAATCGTATTGAAAAATATATTTATAACAAATGCTTAGTTACGGAATAAAACAGCATCGGAACAATACATTAAACAGCTCTGCATCGGAGATAAGCAGGGATCTTTTATTAGGCTACTTTACCCTATATGTGCAACCGGACTCCCGAGTCTTTCCACCGAGTCTTGGCGGAATGGCTGTAATCTAACGATTGTTTATTTCTGTTGCAGGTGCACCTGTGCGAAGCCGGAGGCGGAGGATTCGGAGAACGGGAGAATCTAGGTAAGTCCTGCTCCCTAGATTCGATAGCGTTGGGACTTGAATCGAGTACCATTCATCGTGGATATCATAATTCTCACGCATGCCATCGCTTACAGATATCCGGGCGCCGAGCACATTTACATAAACAATCCGTTTACTCTCTTTACGAAGAACGACGTCTTTATAATTGTATCTCGTGGTAAAAATATTTCATAACTGCTATTTCTCGAAATAATTCTCGAAAAAAGCGTACAGGCATAATAACGCTAGGCGATTTGTCTTTGTTACACGAACGGAACACCTGTCCTCCCAGAACCAGCTTGGAGAGCGTGTGCGTAAACGTGAAATTACGTCAGGGCAGCTCCTCTAAGAATGAAGCGCGTTTATTTCCAAATGAACGGGTTTAGCCTTATCGAGAATGTTGTATCAGCCACGTGGAATCATTGAAACGCATGAATCACATCCGCTCGCACGGATTCAGATCGGCGAACATCGCGCATCATGCTCGCTCGCCGAGGAAAAATTGTCGACGAAGATGTTTCTTGCCTCGCGTGATCGATAACAGCGGAGATAGGCCGGCGTCGAGTCAGGCAGATGTTAAACGCTTGGTTTCTCCTGGCCGACTATTTTATTTCTTCGTTTGCATATCGCATAAAAGTAGAAAAACAACGTCGATTTCGGTAACGCACGAAGTGTACCAAGTAATATCAATTACCAAATCTTTACTTTTAAATGTTTGTTCGAAACGGTTAGTATTTGAAATGAGCGATTCCTGAGATCATTCGAAGTCACTTTTTCCTTTGCGAAAATATTCTCCACAGCTTGGTTTAGGAGTTATTGACGAAAAACGCGGATCAATTAGAGCGCGGCTACTACGGACGAATTTCGGCCCGGCCAATGCCAACGCCACGCTCAGCAGGACTTTAGCTCTGATTGGTCCGTATTTTTCGTTTATATCTCCTGAACAAACCCACGGAGAAGATTTTGGCAAAGAAAAAAGTTAGTTCGAATGACTTCAGGAATTGACGGAAGTGTATATTTAAGACGATCTATGCCAAAAGTAAAATTATTAAAATATCTATTATTGTTAGGACCAATTGAAAAAATATCCATATTTGGGGATGGCGGCGTTTGTTTAGTGCAATCCATGTGGGATATATTATGGATATTCAAAGTTTAAATTCACCATAAGATACCAATGTGTAGAAAAAGTCTTAAAACTGTTTACCGTCAAGTGTTCTCGTTAGCATCGTATTGTAAAAACGATTCTCCCATGATTATTTTTTAACGATTAAAAAATCTCTCATAGAGTAATAACAAAGGCAATCTTTGATTTAGTGCTACATTGAAAACAGCGATAATAAACTGGGGCTGGGAAAATATAGTTCTCTGTAACAACAATAATTAGCTGTGTAGTATAAAATTCCGTACAACTTCCGGAAACGCGTATCGCGCTTCCAAAGTCTTTCCCAGGTTGGCACGAAAATAATTATTTTTTCATCACCTAGCAAGATGAACTCTACTCTCCTTTTACGGTCATTATCATTGATCGAATCGTGAGTCAAACGATAACCACAAGCATTGTTCCACACATCCGCATACATATTCATGAATCCCTCGTATAACAACGCACTTTGTGTTGCAATTACGTTGGTACGATTTACTTTTCTACCCCGTTGTTAGGATAATATCCGCGTAACAACCGTGGCCATTAAGTGCTTGATAATCGTACGAAGACAGCGAGAAGTCGTTAACGTGTGTACGTTGGCTATTCGATGGTATCTAGGTCGGCTGTTTAATTAATTTGATGTATTCTCATAAACGTGGCTCCTGAACGTAGGTGCACTCTAACTATCTCTTAATTTTGTAAGAAATTCATGTGCTATTAATATTATAATGTATGATGAAAGATTTCAATCCATATAATACTAGAAAAGTTCCGGTCTGATTAATTGATTTTCGATATGACCAATTTTTATAAATGAACTATTTTTCTGGCATAGGTTTGCAGAGTTACTATACAATTTTGAGATTCTCATAGAGGGTATTCCCCTCAATTTCCCCTGTCTAGCGCAGAGTCGCCAGGTTAAGATTTGTCTCTCACTCTACCCTTCCACTCTACGGCGCTATTCCACCTTTTGCCATGGTCCGGTCACGTGACGCGTCTCGTCTCTATCGTTCATATGTCACAATGTCACGTAACTAATCCGATACTGGCAGAGAGTGGGTAACTTTTTAGGCCCCTCGATTCGAGTCAATTCCCCTAATCTAGCGACACTGGTTGTTTGTATCAATTTGTTTGTGACTATAATGTAATAAAGAAAATGATAACATCAATTTTCTATCTACATTTTACTGTATTTTAAATACGCAATTACTGTACGCATTAAACTTGCTCAGCAATAGGGAAGCTGTTCGAACGCGATGAAAGAGAATACTGTATAAACAGTACCACGCAACGATCAATAACAATAATTATAGTCGGTATCGTTTCTCCGCGCTAGGAATAAAATAAACAACACGCAGAAAAGAATCGTAATTACAGATGTTGAAATGGTCGGTAAGTAAAATGAACTTTCGCGAAGCCGTGCAAGGAAAGAATGTAAACGGCCGGTAGATAAATCGTGTCGGTACGGATTCCTGCGTTAGAAAAGAGCGTAGCTATCCGAAGTCATCTGCTGCAGGAACGAAAAATTGCCGGTCGGCGTAAATTGGCGAGGAATGGCATGCATCTCTCGGTTCACTGCGTCCACTGCAAAACGGAACGGATCGGATCGGATCGGTTGTCCGGTGTGTACATGTGTGCGCGTACACCAATACCGTTCCGCTCTCGGCAGCCCATCGTGATCGCGAGCGCCCGTGAATGAGCGAGTACGAAGTTTATTATAATGGCGTTATGCGCATTACACCGGCGTTGCTCGTTAGGCACGTATGCGCGGCATGAGGAAACGGAACGGAGGCCTCTCGCCGCAGGAACTATGTACCTTGGTATCGCGAGGTCGAAAAAACCACCCGGTGGCTATCTCCCGCGCTTACCCCATACCCATGGGGCATTTCCGTGGAACGAGCTGCTCGGTCAACGGTCCCTGATATGGACAACACGACGAACATTTTACAGTACAGTGCTCACCTCGATTTGCAAACTTTCGGATCCGGAAGTCAAGTTCTTGCGTTACAAGCTAGAGCGTTTCTCGAGTAATCGACACGAGCACACCTCCACAAAGTAGGGAACTATTAAGTGTACAAATTAGTTAATTTTAGTCTAATTTTTCAACCATCATATTGGAGACTGCTACTAATTACTAATGAGATGAGGTAAACGCATAGTAACCGATGAAGATTATTTTCGCGAATAGGGGCTACGAATTCATTTATACCGTCCGTTTGTGAGCGTAAAAAAATAAACTTGCAATAAAGAAAATTTTTAATTTAGACGTATTTGTTTTACCTTTCCAAATGTGGTGCCAATAGATTGTTGAGATTCTTACGATTACAATGAGTTCAAACACGGCGTAAATCATGTCTTTAATAATTAGTTGTTTACCTCAATTTATAAATCTAGTCAAATGCGTGTTTGGACTCATTTCAATCAGAAAAATGCTAACAATTCACTGATATCGCGTTAGGGATGGGTAACTAAAAAATGACTTGAAATTTTCTTTACAGATTTTGTACTCGAAATTCACTTTTTTCTAGATCATGTTTACTCTATTGCAGGTTTAATTCATCTATTTTCAACTTACCGAAATGATTAAAAGAAGAAATTACCATAAGGTACCTGCGTTTTGCAATCGATCAAAAAAAATTTGTATTTTGCACAGTTTGGTAACACACATATGTTTCATTCATCGTGGTTGGCACATCTCGTCGGAGGTGCACACCAAAGGTCAAAGACCCAAGTGGCTTCGAGAACCCTCTCGATTATAAGTTAGAAAAGCTGTCCGTGAACGAGAACGCGTGGAATGAATTGATTTAATTAAATTGGGACGCAACGGAAGCGATGGTAGCATTCGCTGTGAATTCGCGCGCGATCCGTCATTCGCGCATTCCGTATTTCATGTAAATGTAGTGCTCGCCGAAGGGAGAGAGACTCGTTCCGTCTGTGGAATGTGCGGCATTATAATGAGAGTGCGGCTCGGCGCGATGCAACGCTACGACTCGATTATTTCATTTAATTACAGGGAACAGTAGGCAAGAAGTCACATCCGCGGTGATACACGGTTCCCGGCTCTGTTCCCTGGAAAAAAATATCGCAGCCATTGTTTCTGGTTGCTACACGGTACTCGGGCAGCTTATTTCTCTTTCTCTGCCCTTCCATTATTTCTCGAAATTGCACCGGGAAGAAAATTACCAGAGATACTGCTTCGGGTTACTAATTATCCGAATTTTCGAGGATCTTTCACGGAGATCATCGTAGAGTCGAGAAAGATTCGAAATCTTTGGAGAACATACGCCGGCGTGTGAACTTAAAGGATCGCCAGAGTTCAAAAATTGCCCTTGTTCAAAGTGTAGTAACTTGAAATAATTCTTCATATATTTCGTTACATAAATAATCCGCATTGTCGGCGCTACAGGTTCGATCCAATGTTAACTTTTAAACAATTTTGCAATTAAATGTTTCCCAACGTTTCGATCCTAATGTGGATCATTATCAAGAGAGAAATTTTACGTCTGTAAAGTGTTGTATGCTTTAGTATAAATTTAATAATTCAGAATTGCCAGTTGACTTGAACTTACTTGCTTAATTAAACTAATTCTATATATTCATTGTTGGTAAAATTTCTTTAAAAAAGATACATGTTTGCATCATGCCGGTGGGCAGTGGACTGAAGGCAAACATATGACGGAACAATTCTCGGCGCAAGGTTCGATCAATATTAATTTAAAGCAAATTTGCGATTTTGCTAATTACACTTTCGACGTTTCGGTCCTAGTTTGGACCATTTTCCAGAAAGATGGAAAAAGACCGCGTATGCTTTAAAACATAGAAGAGACGACGGAGAAGAACACGACAACGTGTTGTTGATTAGTTGTCACACATGATACTCTTTCCGAAACGTCGAAAGTGTAATTAGCAAAATCGCAAATTTGCTTTAAATTAATATTGATCGAACCTTGCGCCGAGAATTATTGCTATTTCTATATTAATTTAATTACGATCGAGAGAACAAGAGAAATATATGACGGAACGATGTAAAAACGTCTCGACCAATCAGAACTCACAGATCCATATTTCTAAACTCAATATTTGGCGGTAAATATGAATCAAGTATTCCCTTATAGCAACAGTACATTCACTTATATACCATATAGTTGTTATGGTCAATAATTAGCATTCATAATGTTTGAAAAACAAATTACATGCATTACAGTTTGTGTGTGAGAACATTAAAGGTTACATGTTGTGTGATTGGAAATTTCGTTACATATCGTTAACAAAGAAATATTGTTTACTCTATGTTACTTGAGCTTCCTGTTTCACAAACTACGTTTTCGAGATTTAATAGCATTCCGCGGCGAGTGTGTGACGTAATATCTTCTTATTCCATCGCGAGCAGTTTTATTAGCGGAATATACCTACTGTGGTCGGCTAATTCGTTAGCATTGCGCGCGAGACAGAAATGATCTGAAATTTAAATAAACGCGGCGGCATAACAGCTGGGATACCGCGGCGAACTATCGTGTAATTTCTGTACCAATTCCCGGTAGCCTTTCCCGACTCCCGTTGTTCCAATTTTAATCTATTTCAGAGTAGTCTATTACCGGCAAGGCTCGCTCGAATCGACAGGGGAAAAAACCGGCGGGAAAATAGACCGGATTCTTTACGAGCTCAATTAGCGGAAATTTCGAAGTTTACGGTGGAAAATACCAGTTGTTCTCTGATCCAGCCGCACACCATAAACCACCACCACGGTGGATGATGGGCCGGCATAGCGCATGGAGGACTTCATAAACCGGTAGCAGCGTTCCAGCATATTTCATCAACACTCGAAACGCACATTATCATCTTGGCGCTAGCCGGAGAAAATTAGTTTTTCACGATTTTCAATGTATTTGTGGCTTTAATTGTTAGAACATCTACTGTTTGTAATTTCGTTAAAAATGTTGATAACAAATAGCGATTCAAATAATAAACGAAGGTAATATATATCAACTTTTTATATATTTAAGTATATTTTTTCATTGACAAAATACAATACACCACTCGTCGACCATTTCACGAGGCCGTCTACGCCACGAATTGTTTCTCGGTATTCTCGGTGGGTTCCGTAACCGCCTGCACTCCTCGTTGTTTGCTAAATAGCGGGGAACAACCAAAGTGCATGGAACGCGTGAATTGCGTAACGCAATTACGGACGAGAGGAGACATTCCGTTGCCCAACGCTGCCACCGGGATATGCCGAGCTTCGTTTGGAAAAGTTCAACGAAAGTCGCGCGTTGTTCGCTGTCCAGAGTAGGGAATAGAACAGTCGAAGTGGGGCGGTGGGAGGGGGGGCGGAGGAATTGATACAAGCATTGGAGGTCTGTTTTCGGAGTAGAAAGAGAACGTTAAATTCAGCTCCACCTACGAGGTACCTTAAGTATTTCCTACCGGCTGCTGTTGCGCGAATGTTCGATCGCTTCGTCGATGATTAATGAACTTGGCCATTTAGCGAAGTGAAGTACGAACGGTAGATTAATGATTACAACCAAAAAGGAATAGTAAACTTGCGATACGGTAGCTTGTGTGTTTAATTTTTCAGCGGCTATAACGACGCGTTAACATACTTGCCATAATCTATTGAATAAATCTAACTAAATCTAGTATTTCTCCGCGAAATGTATGCGACGTTGGTACAGAACGCGTTAAGTGTAACGGAAGTTACAAAAACAGGCAGTAAGTGGTTATTAAATTACTCCTACTGTCATAAGCGTTTTATGGTTTTTTCATATAGCTCGATGTAGTTATAATTGGAATGTTGTCGATGCGCCTCGGTTGGCGATTGTATTGGGTCGTTCCATAAGTGATGTCGTCACTTATCTTATTTTTAAATGAAAAACCACAAAAATTGTTCTCTTCATCCATTCCCTCTAATTCAATTTCACTAGTCATTTAATTTCATTTAAAAAAGTAGTAGGCGTCGATTCGAGTGAGTTTACTTTTCGATGAAATGTTGCTAAATTTTCACTCCTTCGGTTATTTCGTGTTTGGAGTCCGCGGGCTCTTGGAAAGCAGCGTATCGATTTGCGAAAGTTGACATTTTGAGAAAACGTCGCTAAATTGTTCGGACCATGATGCAGCCGGCAGCCGAAACTGAGTTGGCCCGAGTCTGCCCGAGGTGGTCCGGCGGTGTCTCCGCAGCGTTATTTCCTTACGTAAGCGCTGCACAGTGCACGGGTCGTTGCTTCGTTCTGTATGTCACCGTATGGCGCGCACGGGAACACCAGTCTGACGGCATTCCATCGTGATTTGCGAACGTTTCGGTAAACGTTCAGCACACCCGTGGTCCCGCAGTGTTTACGTCTGCCCGTTCCAGGGAGGAGAGAAGAACGTTCCGCCACCGCCTCCTCCTTCTCCTCCTCCACCTCCTCCTCCTCCTCCTCCTCCTCTTACTCACCCTCCTCGTTCTCTTTCTCCTTCTTTCTTGTTCGTGGCCCCCATCCGTAGGAATTCCGAAAGAAACCCGGTTCGTCCGAGTACGAGCAATATCGACCGTGATTTCGGGGAATCGAGCCGGATTGCTTCGATTACGATTTTTCACCGAGCGATCCTCTCCTCTCTTTTTCGACACGTGTCTCTCTTGGGCAGCGCGGCTCGGGGGCCACTACGGCTTCTTTTTAGGTGAAGGCCAATCGAGAATCCTCCGTGCTGGCGAACGGATCTACAGGGTGTCCCGTAATTAGAGGAAAGTATCCTATTATAGGGAAGGTTCTCAATATAGAGCGGTCTAAAATATTATAATTACAGTGTTGTAGTTTATTCTTGACAGCAAAAAATCAGATAAGGGTTGCTATTAGTGCAAGAGAATGTAACTATATTTTCTGAATTATATCTATTTAAAATCATAATCATAAATATTTTATAACTTAAAATTTGGTTCGGAAGGAAAAAAATATTTTGCATCGACTTGCAATATTTTTTTAGCACGTAGGTTTGCGTGTGAAACGCGTGTGCGATTATACAGTACTAACGATCAGTTTGTCTGGCCGTTGCTTGCTGTTTCCACTACGCGAAGTAAATCAAAGCTGCGAATTAAAGATTCTACTTTGTTGATTTCATCTCGCAGTTTTCGGCTTTGCGTAACATATCACAGTCTTGTCTTTGGAACCAGTAAATAGAAACGGAATGGATTATTCTGTCCAACTCTGTAAATAATACTGAATCGTTCGATTTTTTGCGTGGGTATGCGTTTTGCGATACTATATTTTATCGTATGTGTCAACGTGTTTAGAAACTGGGTCCAGCGCGATGTTGCTCCGAAATTCGTTCCCATTCCTCAATTGTCGTTTACGCACCATCCGTGCCTTGACAGGATTGAATAGATCGGGATCCAGTACTTTCGATTGTTCCTTGCAGATTAAATTCAGGATCCAACTAGCGAACAGCCCTACCACGAAACTAATTACAGATCCCAGCGGGCAGTACCACATGTACGAGATTCGGTAGAGATAGAAGTATGAATCATCGTTGGTCACCCTGTAACAAAACGAGATTCTAATTTATTGAAAATCCAAATTTGATCGAGCTGATTATTTACCACTTATATCACTCGATTGATACATGAGACTTTAGAAGACACTTTGGAAAAATTTTTTTTTATCGAATGTTCTGACGTTCTTAAGACAATTTTTGGGAAACTCTAACGGTACATTAATATTATCAGTAGGTGTCGACCTTTACGCAAAAGCTGTCGGCATTAATTACAAGAAATTTGTCCTGCCTTAAATAACCTTAATAAGTTGAGAATGATATATTAGTGTTCTTAACAGTTCTTGCAGCTCGTTTTTACCATAAGCGCATAAAGCTCCGCAGTCTACTAACACTAAACGTACCACTTCTTATATCAAATGACCGGTTTTATATTTTTCATTTTGCAATTATTGAAAGAATGAAGCTGGTTACATGGAAATTGATTCTATAAATTCTTTTATCCAAGCATATATTGGAATAAAAATTGCACAAAATCTAAATAAATAGAACCTTGGCATTTTTATCAGCTAAAACATTTTAATCGCTTTTAGTACTTGTTAGAGAATGTAAATCGATATGTGTTCTATATTACCGATATGCGCTTATATTATAGTTTACCTTTATACATATTGGAAGCGCATCAAGCGACAGGATCGTTTTTTGTTTTATCTCCTTCGAGAACGTGCGTCCCAATTTCCGAAGCAGTCTCCTCCACGCAGTCGTAGCGTAATGTAACACGCGTATTTCTTTTATATTTATATTTCTATTAAAGTGTGATAATAATACCCTGGTGTTATTATTCCAAATCTCCTGACAGTACTCGATAGGTTTAGTGTTAATGACAAGTGTGCTTGATAAAACTCCGAGTTTCCTTACCGGTAATCGAAGTACGAAGTGGTTGGCTCTACGTAATCGTAATATCCAGTAGCGTTGCATCCCGTGACGGACATGTCCAGTTTAGGAATTGGCGGTTTCGGCTGACCGAATCCCATCCACAGGGAGAAAATGAGACTGGTCAACAGGCCAATCACGGCTCCCTTCTGATTGGCCAACTCCGTGAACATGCCAAGCGTGAACAGACCGAATATTGGCCCGCCAACTACGCCGAAGATCGTCAGAGCGGCTTGCAGCAGTCCGCCAAGGTAACGTCCCATAAACGCCAGCGCTATGCAGGTCAGGCCGACTATGAGGGCCAGAAGCTTGCTGACGATGATCGATACGGTCGCGGTGATCTCCTTGCCACTGAACACATTTTAATCGCACGCGGTGTAGCGAAGGCCGTGCCAACATAATTGCTCATAAAAGATTTTCTTAGCTTTCAAAGTCCAACGGGTCCGCTATCTTCATCGATCTTAATTAGAACTGTGGATCTTTTAGGCGATCCACTAACGAGAACGACTTTATATAACGGTTGATTGGTTTGGCAAATGTTTGTCTTCGGGTCAGGAAGATCGGCGAATTTCTGATCGAATTCGATAATATTTGTGTTTCGTAGAAGAAGCGTGTCTGATCACGAGGATTCAAGTGATATAGAGCTACGGTAGATTTGTTACGTAGGAACGCGAATAATATCTTAATAATGCGTAATTGATCTGACAATCTCAAGAAATATGTTTTCTTAGCAATATTTAAAACTAAAATATTTTCCAAACTTAAAAATTTCCAACATACATCGGTTAATACTTTTTCATAGAGAATAAAACGTTGCGTCGATTGGTGCATCAAAACTATACGGTTCTATTTGAAAAATGAAAGTTGACCTTGATAAATCCTTGACGCGTCCACCTACAAATTAATAACACCAGTACGCGCATCTCGTGAAACCATTGAATCTCCATCGAAACATTTCTCGCAGCGAATACATAATAACAATGACGTGAATCAAGTATATCTGGTGAGGCACCCTCTATATCCGATTCGTTACCTATCGTCGACATAGAGTACATATTATGGATCAGCCTGTACGGCGGTACCCGTTCGTATTTATCAATTCGACTGGAACGCAGAACCGTCTGCTCGCTATGCCCCTTTCCACCGGCATTAAACATTTAATTTCCTATGCCTCCGATCCTCTTCCCCGGCATTCAACTCTCGGTAATTGACGAGCTGATCATAAGTTCAGTTCATTCCGCGATTTTACGACTCTTACCTTCTACGGTATAGGGGTTTGATAAAATCTTCGAGTATAACGGCGGCCAAGGAATTCACCGTGGCGGAGATAGTGCTCAAACCAGCGCTGAAAATCCCAGCGATAAAGAGACCCGGTATGCCCGGATATCCAGAGAGCATGTCCATTATGTAAAGAGGCATTAATTGATCGTTCGAATTGATCCTTCCGATCGTGAAAGGATCACAGTCGCGGTATTTCGTGTATATTGCCAGCCCGGAGAAACAGAGGCCCAAAGACATCAAGGAAGTCAGGGGCCAGCTCCACCACAGCGCTGACCGAGCACCACGAACATTGCTGAAAAAATATATTTAAAAATTTAGTACCCATCGATTAGCTCTTCAGTCCTCTTTCCCGTAACACGAGATCTTAAGCTTTTAATACTTGTGGATTTTTAACCTAAACCGAATCAGTATACAGTGTTATTTCCGTAACTGTCATAGAAGTCTCTACCGTAACTGTCAAAACTTTATTCCCACCATTGGGGGGTCACCCTTGGAGCCAGTCAAGCGACTTCCACTAAATGCACGCGAAGCAAAAATCTCAACTATTCTAATTTTTTATTTTTTTAATGAAATTTTTAATGGTCAACGACCATTGCCTCGCTGAAAACACCGGTTCTCGTTCGCTCACCGAAGTTAAACGGCGTAGGACGGGGTCCGCACCTAGGATGGGTGACCGTTCGGTAAAAAGCCGGGAAGTGACCCTCTGGGTGCGTTTCAGGTGTTGTTGGCAAAATAGGTGGTTCGGAACCCACCTTAATAAAAAGTAGGTCCCGCTGAAATTGGAAATTAGGTGATAGTGTTGAGGATTGGTAAAGGGAGAGGTGGTGGAATGGATTTGAAACCCTGAGGGGACCAAATATCATTACATACATGAAATTTTTAATGAAACTGAAAATGGTATCCGCGATACCTATAACTATATGTGACGTGCAACGTGAGCAGTAAGCTCCGTCATTTTCAGAACACAAAGCGAAAGGAATTCGGCCGTTACCTTTGCTCGAGCCCAATGAAAATAAATGTTGTATTGCGCAAAAGTATGCGTAATTGTAGAATAAAAGGAACGAAAGGCGAATTTACGAGCGAGCCGAGTCACACGAGACGATTACAGGTTCATAACCATCGCGTTTATAGTGTAACCACTTCTTTAAATATTCCCAGTTGAAGAGCGATTATATTGCTGAAGGAATCGGAGGAGTGGATATAATACGGCAGCGTCCCGGCTAATATCGAGAGGTACCTCATAACGAGAGGATGCTAAAAGTCGCATCGCGAGGCGGATAGCCGGCGCGACTTATCGAACGATCGCTACTGTCGGAATGCACGCGAGATGCGTGATCCTGATAAAGTCGGAGGAAAATTCCTTCGTCCCTCTGTCGTCACGCTACTAGGAAGAGAATCACGATGATGCGTCCTAGAAAGAACGCAATGTTGAACTTGATACGCAATACAACGCTCCGAGGATTACGGCACGGCGAGCAGTGATTGCTCGTGGGCATTAATTCGAGACGAAACGCGGACGCTGATTCGCGCGGCCTATTATCGTCCGAGAGATTGAAATCACGGTGGCATTCGCGGTTCAATTGACAGACACGAGCGACCATGCTCGTTACAAAAATAATCAACGGTCCAGAATGTCCGTGGAACAATTCGTAAACTAGCTTCGAGTATATATGTAGAACAGTCTCGGTGAATAATTTCACGAAAGAGAAATTGCTCTTGTCGGAGACGCCATAAATTATGTCTCGGAAAATGTGCAAGATATTTTCGAGATATTAGCGCTAAACCAGTTAGAGTGATCGGAGATTTATTTTAGAATTGTTTAAATTAGGAACACTCTTTCGTGGGAAATGATTGAAGAAATTTCTTATATCAAATTTTGTGATCTAAACAGTGAAACATAAAAGTTCGTATAATATGTAGAACTATTATTATTAATTTGTACGATAACCAATGTTTTTGTATGAATCACCTTATCTATCACCATCTACTGTACTATAATGAAAATAACAAAAAGTTTAGTGTTAAAAACATATTATATCGTCTCGACAATATTTTAAAAAAACGATAAACCTTTTACGTAAACTTAATAACATGGTAGACCACAAACCTGTTTTATTTTATAGAATTGTTCATGTAAAATGTATAATGACAGTAATTTGTGGATTAGGTACAGCATTTTAACTAGGGCGTTTCATAATGTTTTACGAGCCAGAATATTTTTGCGGTGTGCGTCCGATGGGAACAACTTTCCAAAGTATATGTATGTATAGTCGTCGCAACTTGTGCCCACTCGAAAGCAATCTTCGAGAGATCAGTTTCGGCTGCACGTGTGACAGCTTCTGTATGTACTATGCGAGGATCTTTGAGTTTGTATATTTTGAATAGCAATTTTTAGTGACGTCCCAGAGATAACATTCGAGTGCTAAGGGTTAACAGACTTCCAGTAGATAAAGTGTTAAAAGAACAAGATCTTCGTCACGTTCTCCATTTTTACAATCACAATCATCGACATCCACTTCTGGTGAAGATAATGAAGCGCCTGGAAAGTCCACATACTAGCATTTAAATAATGTCCAATTATTTCCCGACGATTCATAATTACAGCATTTCTGAATTTTTATATTCTTCGACGTTGTTCCACTTTTTACTGTTTCCATTCGTTAATATTGATGATACAAAAACGGCTCTCCACTTGGCCTCTTCGTATAAAACTGGAATTAAAGTGGAATACAAAATCGGAATAATACAAGGATAGAGAACATGATTTCTTACAGCTAGACTGTGGACTTTCTGCATTTATGACAAAAATTAATAGGTGTAAAACTGTGAAGACGAATTAAACGAATTTGAAAACTACGTTATTTTCAATGTATTGAAATTATGAAAACAAGGAACACATTTCAATTCAACTTCTGTTCTCTATAATTGGCTTGGAAAGAAATCAGTGAAATTTCAAACAGCAGAAAAATTAAAACAATTTAAAGGTACACCGTGTTCTGTATCTTGCAATCGATGAACAAAAGTTTGCATAAAATAGAGATATTCAGTCTATGGATAAAAGTTGAATATCACTTAAAAAAAAGGCACCGAATGTATCTGCACAGCTAATACATGCTGCGTGGTAGTCAAAGTGTCAGATCGTTGGATATAATCTGCCGGCAATTTGGTCAGCGAAGATGATGAAAGGAAGCATCTTCGGAAGAACTGTGCGTCGATTGACGTCAGTTAATTATGGAATACCGGTGGATGCCGATGATTCTCGATATCTCGCGGGATACGCGTCCACGCATACAGACGTGCGTACACCGGGTAGAAAGTCAACGGCGGGTACTCACCCGATGGTTAACATTCTCTGAACTTGAACTTGATTGCTGCCGTACAAGGAGAGGTAGGTGAAGAAACCGCCAAACGTCAAGCTCCACCAGGTGTGTCGTACCGTTGGGTCCATTGAAATGCTGAATGAATGTACATGCCATTGTCAGTGTCGATACGGCTTGAATTCCTTGTAAAATGAATGTTACACGCTCGATGGATTATTCGAAAGTGTGCTAACCGCATCACGCCTCCCGCTAACAATCGCGGCATGCTGTTTACAGCGATTTACGGTGTAACGGCGGTGAGCGAATCAATTCGAGGATAGACGCGGTTATTCATTTTGCTAATGGTTTTATCGTTGCCCGTTGTTGAATCGAACTGATCAGAGGTTTTATCAAATCGTGAATTAAACGAGCAAACGTGCTCCGAATGGCACCACGTTTCGACTCATTTCGATCAGAAAAATGCCATAAATACGTTGTAAAAAGTTTCGCAAACGGATAAATAAGTTGAAAAAATTTCGTCGCTGAATTATTAATTTAATTAGAATTTTGGCCGCGCTGCTGCCAACTCGAACAATATCAGCGCCGGTAACAGCTTTTATGAGAGTGTACGAAAGCCTTGTGAACCGACGAGATGAACACTCACTTGTCAAATTCTATCCGCGATCCTTCTCGCGCGATTTCCCAGATCTGGTCGAAGCCCCCGACGTTCACAGTCGCGGTGGCGATCACTATGATAATGGACACCAGCATCAGCATGCTCTGAAATACGTCCGTAACGAGGACTGCCTTGATACCGCCGATCGCCGAATAAAACGTGCAAACCAATCCGATGCCGATTATGCTCGCGGTCGTTGAGATACCTGTGGTAGCCTCGAGAGCCAGTGCTGGCGCGTATAGTACCACCCCGCTGTAGAGAAACAGTTGCATCAGGAATGCGATGCTGCCCGCCATCCTCGCAGCCTTTCCGAATCGTTTTTCCAAGTACTGCAAATAACAACATGTTGCCGTAAATAGTATTTCCATTGCCCCCGATACACCCACTAATCTTCTCATAGAGTCATCCTTCACGATGAAGGAGCTAGAAGAAGCTTTGTCGAGCGACTGTTCTCGTAGAGGTGCTACATTCTTTATAGTATGTCGAATGTGGAAGATACAGTGTCTCCTAAAAATATTCGGACACTAGGTATAACTAATTTTACGACTTGATAATTCGTTTGTTGATAAAGCAATCGCCCTGGAACTTGTTTCTAGCAATATAACATTTATTGATGTTGATAATAATATACAATTTATTTGAAAAATATACATACGATTGATAATAAAAATTATTACACGAAATAATGGACATATACTCGAAATTATTTACATATACTCAAAAATAATTTAATTCCAAGTGCTGAAAAATGGGGCTTAATAATAATTTTAAGATTTATCAAGACAACGACCCCATACACAAGACACGTATTGTGCTAATTTTTATTATACCACTGCCCCAAAATTCTTTATCCACCGCCCCAATCACCGGACCGCAATCTTATCGAGAATTTATGAGATGAATTGGACAACAAAATTCGAAAAAACCCAATTACATTGATAAGTGAATTAAAACAAAGTCATGCAACTGAGTGGTCGAATATAACTGTTGAATATTTTTCAAAAATTACAAATAATATACCAAACAGGTTAAGACATGTTCTTAAACAAAATGGTTATACCACGAAGTATTACACAAATTTTGTAATGCTAAATTACATTATCTAAATAGGAAAATTAATATTGTCCGAATATTTTTGTGAGCCACAAATGGTACATTATTTCTATTAATTTTTATTATGAAATGTATGTATATTTTTCAAATAAATTATTTATATTTATCAACATTAATAGATGTTTTATTGCTAGAAACAATTCACAGGACGATAGCTTTATCAACGAACAAATTATCAAGTTGTAAAATTAGTTACAGCTAGTGTCCGAATATTTTTGGGAGTCACTGTAGATAGAGATTGGAAAAGAAAGAGGGAGGTTCAGTGTAGCCAGATCAGGGGAACTGACTCGAATCGAGGGGAAGAAATTACCCCCACTCTGCCAGCACCGGGTCAGTCGGGTGACATTGTGACGCGTGCGCGACAGAGACGAAGCGCGTCACGTGACCGTACCGTGACGAAAGCGTGGGAGAATAGCGTTGTAGAAGGGGCAGGGTAGAGTGGGAGTTCTGCGCAAAGGGATAAGAATGTTGGTTCGATGGTCGGCGCGTTAAGAAAGAGGAAAAAAAGGAGACTCACCTCGAAACTGCTAGCCGCCCCGAGCTTGAAGAACACTGGCAGGTAGAAATAAGATATGAATGGCGTCGCCAACCCGTACGCAAGATTGATCACAGCGTACTGGGTGCCATAAACGTAATTTTCTGAACTCACTCCCAACACGCTGACCGCGGACAAGTACGACACCGACAACCCTATTGCGACTGGTGCAACTCGCATCGATCTGTCCGCTAAATAATATTCCTAAATCGTATATCATTATTATGAGACGATCGGTTGCTCTTTATGCGAATAGAAGACGCTCGAAAAATTACGAAGACCCGAGTAGGTTGCAACATGATTACAATTTTCTGAACGACGAATCTGGCAACTCGAATGTTTCAAATAGCATCGTGCTGAGTTACCAAATTTGTCGTTCAGAACATTTTAATCATGTTACAACCTACTCTGGCCTCTCATTTTCTTCTTATAATTTAAAACTTTCTACGGACTGACAATTTCGTTTTGAAAGACTAATAGACAAAAAGAGAGAAAACTGAATGAACTGTATCTATATTATGTATTTTATATACCTACATATAAGAATTATTTTTTAAAAATTAGATTTTCACCGAAATTGTCACCGTTATTTGAAATGGAAAAACATTTTAGTCTACTTACTTCGGTCGATTTCTGTTTTCCACCGGTCAGCCAGTAATACACACCGATTCCCGAGCTGATCAGCAACGAGACCGCGATCACAGCGTAATCAGCCACCCCCAGGATAGCCATGATTCGCTCTGGTTTGCAGATGAATTCGACGAACGTTGGCCTACGACTGAACACTCAAGACCAGCTTGTTTCGGTTATCTGATGTACCAATTAACTACGCGCTGGCTCGATCATCGCTGTCCGAACACGTCCAGTTTCTTTGTATTGCATTTTTACGTAATGAACTCGAATGGTAACCGTCGCCGTCTACGATACTACTGAAAAATATTTAATCGCCGAGGTCAGTCTGTAGGGAACAAAGTAATAAGAATACACCGCGGTATATTAACAGCATTTAACCCAGTGTAACCCAGAGACAAGCTTTGCATAAGGGGTGGGTCTCGTAACACGACTTCGAATAACTCCTAAGTTATTTGTTGTACGAAAAAAGTTTTTTCTTTTTTTGTTAATTGGTTTCCTTATCGAGAATGCTCAATATTTTTTCTCGAATTCGGATAAAGCAACAAATTCTGCGTAAAAAAATTATACCAAATGAGGTTCAATGTTAATAATAGACTCGTGACGAAGTTTAAGTGTCGAAGTAAACCGAAATAAAATTCTATTTTGTTGTTGTTAATGTACAGTTCTTTTCCCCATCAATAACAACGATTATTACTCACTTAAGTGATCAGGCATTTCGGAGCGGACATTTTCGAGCGTGTTCACTTCCTCGTTTCTCGAGCTGAACGTTTAAATGACAACTGACGACTTCGATGGTTGTTCAGGGTCAGACCACGTTTCTTTATCAAATTCGTCTGCCAAGATGGTCGCGTCGGAGACGAGCTCTCGCTTTCGAATGCTCGTTATCGAGGCCGGAATCGTTTCCTATTTACTCGAGCACGTTGCTCGCGCGCTATCTTTATTCCCCGGTGCGAAATCGGTACGATCGAATTGTCGGTAACGCGTGTAATTCCCGATTTTCAAAACTCGCGACGAACTATTTTTGGCAATTCGGTTCGGAACACGGCGGCGTTTTCAATAAACAATAAAGAAAAGTACACGACGATGTTTCGCGCGTTTCTGTGCGACACCGCGGAGGACAGATTACATCGCTGATAACGGAGATACATATCAGCAATAAATGAAAGATCAAAAAATGGAATTCGTTTTTCTTTATTTGCGATAGTTTAACGTTCGGCCGGAGGCACTTTGATATCAATGTCGATTACTGTCGCGTGGTGTTATCAGATAGTCCGAGGAGCGCCTGTATCGAGGACGTAATCAGTAATGTTGATTAAAGGTACACACATGTTGCTGGAAATTAACCGAGATTATTGGCTCCATTATCACGTGACTAACAATTGTTAGTAATAATGATCGTCAACGTGCCAGTCAACGTGTTCGATTATCAATTTCAGTTGAATTATACTTGTGCAGTTGTATGTTTGAATTTGTACATAGGATTAACTGAACGTTTTAGTAATACTTAATTTTTTTAAATACAATGCGTTCGTGCGCGTTGCATCTTGTTAATTCGACCGTCGCACAGTGGGTCGGGTTGGGGTAAAGTGTGAAATAGTTTCGTAACTTTTAATTCGTAAAAAGTATGGACGCAAAACTTAGACTGGACAATGTACTAATGTCAGATTAAGGATTAGTTAAGAAAAAATAAATCAATGTTATTACTATTATTATTATTATTATTATTATTATCGCCATTAGTGTTATAATTATTATTAATATTATCAATATTATTATATTTCCTGTACTTTCAAACAATAATAGTCTCAACAGTGGTTTGAGGGGAGAATCGATTTTTTTATAGTTATTTAGAAGAAGGTGTCCAGAAAATATTCCAATTTGTTAGAAAGCGGGATTTTTTGGGACTTGTAAGATACCCCTTACCGATTATAAAGAATTTTTAAAATTTTTTCCATTTAGTTCAGCATTGAGTTTTGACATATTATGCAGATTAATTAATAATGTAAGATACGATTCCTTATAGCAAAAATCTGCTCTTTAATTAAAAAAAAAAAAGCGAGAGAAAATATTAAATAGGAACATCAAGGTATCGCATGAAAGAGAAGCGATTTTTCTCGTGAAAAATACTCTTCTTAAAATGTCCAACTTTCAACGTTTATTACAACTATAATATTTATTAAATTATATTAATTTCAATACAAGGAAGTTCGTTTTTGGGGATGAAGTCACACATTACCCCAATCCGGCCCAGTGTGCGTCGGTTCCGGATTCGAATAAAACGTTGACGAGTATAAAACGAATAGTTTGGCGAAAACAGAGAGATAAATAAAGTACAAGCGAACGATAATTCCCGAGTGTTACAAACCTAGCACATTGCAACGATCGTCTAAATATACCCGAGCGTATATGTATTGTTGAAACTACTATTATTGAATTCTATGGAGGGAGTAAAAAGTATACACGACTACAAAGCCAGAGTTACGATCTAGAGATTACGGTTGTAAAGTCTATCGCGAAGACAAAGTCGGGGACACTTGCAACTGCGACCCAGCTCCAAAGGGAAAAAAAGCATTTTGATTTTTTCAATCGTCGCGATTTCAAAGTCAGCTATACATATAATTTCTAAGATCGGATGCGAATTCAAATAGCTGTTACATTTTATCGGTCCAATAAACATAAAACTTAAGCGCTAAAACAAGAGCGCACCGATGATGATAATCACGCTCGACTGCATTCTTCTAACAATTTGCTGATCTATACATGGTGTACCAAAAATGATGTATTTCCTTGAAAAGGAAATGATTCCTGGGACCATTTGAAGTCTATCGCGCATTTCCTTTGCGAAAATGTTCTCTGTAGCTTTATTAAAGAGCTATTAACGAAAAACTCGAACCAATTAGAGCGCGCCTACTACGGACGAATTTCGGCCAATGCCAACGCCATCCTCAGCAGGAGCTCTGCTCAGATTGGTCGATGTTTTTCGTTAATATCTTCTTAACAAGGCCGCGGAGAAGATTTTCGCGAAGGATAAAGTTGCTACAAATCATCTGAAAAATCAATCTTTTCAAGGAAATAAAACACATTCGGGACACCCTGTATAGTTTTCTGGATTTCCGAGTTAGTGATATGACAAAATCAATATTCCACTATACATAGATCTTTGAAAGCTATTATTATCGAATTCGAGGTAAGGATGAATCTGTACAAGGTAACATCGACGGCTCGAAATTACGGTTATTCGGTGTACCGAAAATGTTAAGTAAAAGACAGCCAGACAATTCAATTTTTTATAAATAAGTCACATTTATAAAGAAGCTTCCATTCCAAAAGATAATGCAGGACTCGTAATATACGATGCAGGTGAAAGTTCTCGTGTAAGGAAATATTCTACTTTGGTACCAAATATAAAATGAACAAGAAGCGAAGATAAAAGGTGAACATAAATAATTTTGATGCCCGTTTTCTGCCAGCGGTCCAATAAAACTACATCGTGTTTTAGCCTCGTGGACGAGGAAGCGTGTTTGTAAAATGTTCCTCCTTTTTTTATATCTCGTGACATAGAAATCGTAATGTAATAAGGGATAAGACGAAGTGCACGCATAAAAGAATAATTTATCGCGCTATTGAATATATAATTTAAAAGAAACGCCATTGAAATATGGATAGGAATGTCGGATACGTTAAGCTCGAGACTATTCTGACAGAAACGGTCCAATAAAACTAGTCTCTCGAAGTTCTAACTTGTCGGTGTGACGCGCGATGAATTTTCGATTAGTATATTTTATACGCGCGAAGCTCGTTAAATCGTTATAGTTATACAGTGCACCGGAGGTGTAAAATAAAACAGGCTCGTAAATTGATTCTTCGAATGAAAAAGTGTATTGCAATTGTAAAGAGCATTGTAAAATGGCGACCACACGAGCTAGATAATTTGTAAATAGAACGCCCGGAATTAAAGATAAATTGATCGTACCAACGAACATTTTTGTGACACACAAACGCTTCCATTGCCGCTGCGATAAAAGTGATCTTCCCACGTCCCACTTCGCAACAATGTCACGATGAGTTGCAAACTGTATAAACTTTTTGCCATTCTTATTATCCGATTCGAGGCTAGAGACGAAGTGTCTACAGCACCATAAAAGCAGCACCGGCAAAAACTTCAAATTACAGCTGTGCACTCTACAGGAAGCATTTAGTGGCAGGGACTCGTCACAAGGTAATTCATCTTCTCACATCAGAGACCTTATACTTATACAATCATAGAAATTGTAGTGATTCTGAAACATGCTACAGTATCCTTAATGTTTGCAAAAATATCAAGCTTTAATCGTTGGTTCAAACTTTTTGCGTTTCTCGCGGTTTTACGGGACAGCCGCTTTTTTGAAAACGTTCTAATAAATAAACTGCGGATCTTTATGCAAAATAAAAATTTTCACCCTAAATTGCGACATACCGCAGTGAAATAGAAATTTCTTTTGTTTCTTAATACATTTAACTGGTCGAAAATAATATAACAATATTTTAAAATTCTTCCAATGTTATTACTGTTTCAAATTACGTTTATTCATTTTTGTCATAAATGCATACAATCCGCTGTTTAGTTCAAATAAATAAACAGCGGATCTTTATGAAAAATAAATATTGTCTGTATAAATGTACATGATTTGAATCAGCTCAAACGAGTATATTGACATTTTTAAATACTTGTAATCTGTCTACTGTGTTTATTAATAAAAGGCTGGCTTATCATGTAAATACTTATCAGATTCTAAAAAGTGTTGGCGATAAAACCAAACTGCACGAGACCTGGCTGGAAACATTGTCACCTACGAGTTGCGAGCAGTAGACACACACGCGTTTCTTTTCGCGATCGTTATTATCAGATTGAAGGTGAGGAGTTAGGAGCCTGTGCGATGGCGATGCCGGCGGATCGAGGCCCGAGAGGATTACAGTTATAAAGTGTACCGCAAATATTAAGTCGGAGACCATAGATATCGAATCTCGCATAGGTCTTGGCAGTCTTTACGGTACCGGCGACAACCATTTTCCGCGTGCTATCGTGCACGTTTGCACGACAATGGCTTCTTATGGAGCCCGGGCTTATGCAGGATCGCGGCTATACAAACCTACGCGTTGAACGTGCGCGCACGCACTTCCGCGTTCCCGTATCCTTAGCCATGAGCGCGGGTGTCTCTCGCGATTAACGTCGAAATAAATTCCACGGTAACCTATGGATCTTTTACTCCTTCTCCTCCTCCTCCTCCTCCTCCTCCTCTTTTTGTTTTTTCTTTCACTCGCATTAGAATAGAATACGTGGTGAGAAGAGGGAAAGGCCCGCGGAACGCGTTCTGCATTCTCGAAAACGTGTACGCGAGTTTCATACCACCCCTGGCAGAGAGCATTCGATCAAAATTGAGAACGTGATCGCTGTAGCAATTGCTGTATCTAATTTTCCAGCAATTCTAAGTCCTCTTTTTACACGATAGTATCGCCAAGTATATGGAGAAAATGAAAATTTTTGACAGTCGCTGGTGGGAAATGGGTGTCTAAATAACTGAGACGCTAACGTATCAACAGAATAACGATTTATTAAAAGCGCGGAAGGACGTCTTCACTCTACGAAAAACGGACTCGAAGTGAAGGAATAACAGAACGTTGCAAGGCAATAGAGAAATCTGTTGCCCAATTGAAAATACAGAAAAACTCCAAGGCTGCATCGTTTATTACCCTGACCCTTAGGTACGAGAAATATCAGGCCTACGATGACATCTGGGGGTTCTGTTATTTTACAAAAGAGAAAGTTACACTGTTTCTCATTTAAAGTAAATTCATTTTTGCACACAGGCAGTTGCACTAATATTGTTAATAATCCAACCGTCGCTGTATCAATCCTGGCGTCTTTTGATTATCTTCACCGAGTTCCTGGGTGACCAAGAATTTTGCCTAGCTTTTTCAGGCAAATGGAGATCGGTCGCATGTAAGAGAGGGCCCGCTAAAGAACTAAGTAAACAAATCACGAATTTCATGTGGACAAAGTTGTTTGTCCGCGCGAACAATTCCACAGAGACATTGAGATTCCACGGTGGGTGCCTCTTAGCGCCAGTTCACTCGTCACGAACCAGTCGCGCGACACATTAAGGTGTGTAGAACGTACCAGGCCGAGATGCTAGACAATTACATAAACCACGGTGGGCTATTGTGACGTAAGTAACGAATCGTATTAACTCGGACGTTAATGTCTCGACATTCAATCATCGCGATAACTATCTGAAACGTCGCGATCGGAAATCTTGTCGCGTTACGTTTCAGACTTTATTGCCGGTCCGCCATGGGCCACGCGTTTGCAGCATGAATGACCGTGCGAAGCGTAATGGATTGGGGACTTTAACCTCTTGCCTCGCGATATGTTTACAGCTGCGTCTGTTCAAGCTTCTTTATTAATAATTTACTGTAAGAATTCACTCGGCGCAAGTTCATGCTTATTCCGAGGGCTAACCCTCTTGGGCATAGATGTTTATGGCTAGGCAAAAATTTCACTTTCGAATCCGTTCGACAGAAAGGCGAGATCCTTATTTTTTCCAAATTTCATTCGTCAAATTTGTATTTTTATCCGTAACAGAATCAAAGTGGTAGCTTCAATAAGTATTCTAGAATTTTTACAGATTTATTGAAAGCCAAAAATAATACAAAAGTATGCTCGGAAAAATAAGGATTCCCATGAAGGTATTAAGATCGATAGCAGGAAAATGATACATTTTATTTCGAAAATCAAATTATTACATTTGTAATACTGCAGTCAAGGAAAATAAAATTAGCGGCAAGAATTTGAAAAGCCTAAAAAATACGCTTCTAATTGTAAGTGAAGTTTACGCAGCTGTACATATTTAATCTTGCACGACACTGTAACCGATTAACCCTCTATATGTATACATATAGATCGATCTAAATGTAATTTAAATATGTATAATATCTGCATTCCATATCTTTTAACCCCTTGCGGTCGTATTAAGTTTATATATAAGTTAATACATCAGTATAGTTCTTTGCTGTGGTGGCTGAGGGCAGACATACGACTGGAAGGTGAAAAAAGCTTACGACCGCAAAGGGTTTAAACTCTGACTAATACGATATAATTCAACTATTATTATCTTCAGTGTCTTGTTTTCGATTTTTTCCATAAATTTCCACTTCCGAACGCAATTCGAAGAAGTTCAGGATAAGAAAAGAACTCGTTTCATCAACTAGAAGATTTCAGAAGTTGATAATTGTTATTATAATTTAATTGAAGTGATGTTTGATAAATTTTCTAAAAACGATAAAAATTTCAATGACCTTGACTTTCGTCCTACTTTTTCGAAAAATCGAGCACTGCGCGTCTAACGGTAAGAGCGCGCGATCGTTGAAACGATGGGACAATCGATCAGCTGATCGATGAGTGTGCTTAGGGCCACTTTGCGCGCGACAGCCGACCATAACGTATTATAGAACAAAATGGCTGGATGACTCAGTGGGAAGACAGGTTTCTAGCGAAAATATGCGACTCGATGGAATCCAGCACACACACAGAGCGCGCGGTTTTCCCAGCGCCTCGGAGACGATAATAAATTTTCCGTATCGGAGCGTCGTTAAGTGGAAATCATTCCGCAATTAAGAACAGGTTGTTCCGTGGATCGAATCGATTACGATCTAATCATCCACTCCTGTAATTTGCCGGTGGATTATTCATAAATCCGTCAATGTGTTCGTAGCCGCGCGGATACGCCGCGCCGGCGCAACGTAGGCATTCCAGCGTGGCTTTAACGAGAATGCTAAACCGCAAGGGCAGGAGATCAGGGACTTTAGTGGAATGCGCCGCGTGCACACGCGTGATGCATTCGTCGACTGCAGTCGCGCTGCGGGTAGGTGGCGGTGACGCGTGGGTCGAATACGGTTCACGAGCGGTGCCATTTTAATGTAAGCGACATCCACGACGGGTATTGGCTCTACGGTCGCTCCTCTGTTCGAACTATCGGCACATTCGATCTATTCGGTTTTGCATTTTCGATAAAATTCCTTCATTCGTCGTAGATTTTCAAATTACGTCTTTTTGGTATTTTAAGACCACCTTCATTTAACATTCGTTTCTACCAAACTCGCAATCAATAAAAATTATAATTTTCGTTTACTCTCTCACTATTTCCATGTGCTGATTATACAGGATGTTCCGTTTGAAGTTTCGCACGCAATTATTTTTCAACTATATACATATAATCCGTATTAATGTTTTCGGCGCTCGGGTTCGATCAATTGTTACTATTTAATAGCATATTTGCAACCTATTTAACGACGTTTCAGTCTTATTTTAGACCATTTTCAAGAAAAACAATTGCGTCTGTGGAATAACGTCGTTAAATATGTTGCAAATATGCTATTAAATAGTAACAATTGATCGAACCCAAGCGCCGACAACATTAAGACAGATTTTAGCAATTTACGATCGATATAAATTGAATATATATACATATAATATAGCTCGTCGTGAAAAATATTTCACGGTAACCTCTGCTTTTTATTCAGATGAATTCACTGACCTATGACACTCTCGTCTTCCAAGGTCACCCAAGGTCATCTAGTGCAATTCAAAATTTTACTTAACTAGACCAAATCACGTCTACCTAGAGTCTACTTTTTCGTCTCCTTCGAAACATAGCAAGTTTTATTTGAAATATTTGTTACAACAAGCTATAGTTTGGTAAATGCATTCTAAACTATAGCAATTTGCAGTTTCTGTGAAACAACGATTTCCCATCTTGTCCCTTCCGTCTACGTTGCCCTACCTGAGAGTAAATTACAATTTGTTACTTGCTACAGGTTACTATAGAGCGAGGGGTGAAAAAAATCCGAAGATAAGTAGGCCGACCGATTAGCGACAGTTGCCTAGTTACTTTCCCCTAACAAGGCGTGCGCATCGACGCTTGCAACTGCAACGTAACCTAACTGTAGGCAAATGAAAACGTAAGGTGGTTGCGACGTGGATATCCGCGACACAATTGCTCGTAATCTTTCCGTACGATGCGAAATAAATGTTGGATATCGCGGTTACTGTCTCAGGAACGCGAACCAGTAAATACATCTCCCGTGTCATCCGCGAACCGCGGGAGCCCGGGGTAATTAGACCTACGCGAGGAATGCGGTTTTCCCACCTCGCAGCCTCTTCCTATCCGCTCTCGTTCATCTTCCGCCGAGCGTGGAGAGCAGAGAAATCCAGAAAGGGGAGGAGACGGAGAAAGCATCAATCGACACGCACTATACCACACCGGACGGACGAACTCCGTTGAAACCTCGATGATTGCGGAGCAACGTGGCGGTTTCAATTGAATGTCGACGAAACATATAAAGGCCGGTTTACAATACTATTCGCACCGACACGGAACAGCTCCGTTCAGTACAATAATACTTTTTTACGGTACGTGTCGAAAATTGGGAGAAATTGTTAATATTTTCAAAAAAATGTATGCGTTTCGAATGTCCATGTTATACTACACACGACTCGTAAAAATCAAATTAATCCAATAAAATATATCAAGTTTCATATCCGATTTTACGGTTCAATTTAACAATAAGTTCATATATTCGGTAAAAATTGTGCTAGTGTTACAAATTACATTATATTACTATTTTTTTCGAATCATACTTTGAAAATTGGATTTTTTCGCACCATCCCGAACACTGTGCGATTGATCGGCGATCGAGTTCAAGCAGGCCCGATGTCGCGAAGCCGGCGAAAAACGTGGACGCGGTTGAGAGGCGCTCCGTTCGTCGTCCTTCCCGGGGAAGGCTCGTTCTCTGTCGCCCGTCGGTAGGTTGCTGGGTAATTAGATTTGTACGCGCGGGCCGGATCGCCGCCGAGAAAAGGACGAGAAGAGTGGCGAGAGTGCGCAAGACTCGGTTACTCATGCCACTGGAATGTAGTTCACATGTAGTTCATGTTTATATACCGCCGCCTACGTGCATGCACGTCGCACTTCGTCGAACGATAAAACCAGTCGCCGGCGCTCCCGTCGCGGATTCGATCTCTCGGTTCTTTTCATCTTTTCATCCCTGCCGATCCTCGGTACCGGTCGCTTTCGGATTCGCCGCGCATTCGGCATCCCCCTATCTCTTGAATTGCTTTTTCCTAAGGTCGAGCTTTCCGTATCGATCCGTCGTGGTGCATTTAATCGTCGGTTCGCCGCGAATACAGCCAGCGTCGCTCACGGAATCCCAATGAGAGTTCAAAGGACTCGCGATCCTGCTAGACACCAGGCTGCCCGTTGAAAACGAATGTCCCCATCGTCGCATCGCGTCGGTGCTAACGAAGTTTTCTGCGGTTTTTCTTCTCCGTCGATCACGTGGCTGATTAACCCCGATGCGGCAAGTGGAATAAAAAATGTTTGCGCAACGTTCCGCTGTCCAGCGATCGGAACGATCGCGAAATGCATCGGCTATCGCATCCGATCGGGAGGAAGAGATAGAGGACGAAGGGCACGAAGGTATTAGAGAAAAAAGGGAGTGAGTGTAAATGGAGGGTGTAGGAGGAAAGGGTGGAGGGGACGAAGATGGGAGACCGGCTCTTATAATGGCGTGGCAGTTATACCGGTAAGCGAGTAAATGCATCAACGCGCTGCAAGTCGAGAGGATAAGCAGAGAAAGAGAAATAGACAACTCTCCTGGCCACGAGTAGGTATACACTGGGAAAAGAACGGGTTAAACGGGGAAGGTGGGGGAGCAGCAGGGTAGGATCGAGGAAAAGGGACAGGAGTAGTAAGGCTCCTCGGGGTGTGGGCGGATTGCACGCGTCTCTCGGTAATGGATCCCATCGATCATCCCTCCGCGGGTAGATGGTTTTCTCCTCCTTTCTGCTCTCTCGCGGATCGTCCATTAGTCAATTTCGTCGATTACCATGGCGACTTCGTCGAATCACCGGGCGACCCCAAAATAGCCGGGACTCGGCAACGAGAACGTTCAGGATGGCTCTCCGGTGCACGCCGAAAGAAATTTATAGGTGGCGCGGCGTCGAGACGTTATTATTAGACTGCGGATTTTTATGCAAAACAAGAATTGTCCAAATCGATTCTGACAAACTGCAGTTAAATAAAATTCTATTTCGTCTTTTACTCATCTTAACCTTTTAAATACCAAATTTAAATGACAAAGGTTAAATGGTTAGTATTTATAAAAAAAAAACTAATTATTAATTCAATGTTAATTGCATAACTTTAACGAATCGATCTGTTCAAGAAAATGTGAATTGCACTACATTTCTACATCTTTTGAATAGTTTCCCAGCTACTCGGACGTTCAAAGGGTGAAGGGTCAATCCTTCTTTAAGGTTATTTGAGAACGACATTCCAAAGTGTTTGAGAATGCAAACAGCTATCGTTCCAAGGGTCTCTTACGAGTGCTACGGGGCACAATACCAAGGACCTTCGAATTGCAAAGCGCCACAATACCGTCAGAGGTCACGGGAGATCGCAGGGCCATAATTAAAGGGTCCTACGAACGCAGAGGTCCACAATGCCAGGGGTCGTAGAATTGCAGAGGGTCATGGGAGGTCGAAAAGACTCGACACTAAGGATCTTAGGAATGCGAAGGGCCGGTGATTCCGAAGGGTCCCGAGAAGGCAACGGGCCACGATGCTAAATATCTTACGAATTTAGAGGGTCGGAAACTCCGAGGGTCACGAACTTGCAAAACGAGCTACGCGAACCAAGTCATATCTTTTACAGCCACGAAAAATGCAGTGTGTTCGGCAGTATTTTCATTATCAGATTTTTTACAATATTCATTTTTCCATTTTATAGGAGGATATGAAATAGTGGATTCATCGAAAATGTCTACGAAACAGCGGACTTCGTGTTGCAATAAAAATTATTTAGCGGGTGCGTTCGCGTCGCAACAGAAAAGAAGATAGAGGTTCGAGTGGATCGCCTGGCAAATTTCGCGAAGCAATTAATCGAGGCGAGGGTGATGCGAGATTCCTCGGGCGAGGGGCCCGATGCGCTCGCGTTGCATTTTTCGAGGACTTATTGTCCGGCGGATTTATGAGCGGGTGGCTGACTCGGCGCCGAGAGGGGCCATCTGTTTCTCCATCCACGCGACCGCTTCTTGTTCCACGGAGATGAAAATGGAGTAACGCCGGGAGCGATTCTGTGATTTACCGTGAACGGAGCGCCGCGAGGGGATTCAGCACACCCATCGTAAACCGTGCGAGGGCCGGGGAAGAGTCATTCCTTGCGGCTGGATTCTCTGGAAACGCCACTGTGATTTGTGCGACCGGTTACCGTTTCCATTAGCATACTCCTATCGGCTCTTTCGTACATTGTTATCTTCGTTGCCGCGCCGAACCCGAACCGAAAACCCGGTATGTAGTCCCTCCTCCATTTGTCGATGGATTACAAGATGATTCCGGTCATCGACGTCGATGTCTTGGAATCAGTCGTTTGTTCACCTTCTACTGTTTGGGATCTACTTTTCCTTCTTTTTCGTAGCGAACGTTCTTTTTATGAACGACAAAGAAGTTCGAATCACTGGTAGCCGTAAAATAAGTTGTGCTGCAAGGGGTTAATCTTCAGTATGATGTGCACGAGTACTCTGAACGGTGTGTTCTGCAAATAGTGCATAGTTTAAAAGTCACCAGATTATTAAAAAAATTTATAATTCCATTTCAATATGGTGTAAAGACCTCGGACCATCCTGTCCAGAATGACCGAACCTACTAATCTTTTCGCGTCCCCTCAGAAGGGAGTTCGGATTGCTGGATTTGCCTAGGTGTCCGTTTAGAACAGTGCTCCGCAACCTTTTATTTTCCACGGCACACTACAAGTAAAAGCTTTCAAATACATAAATTACAATAATACGTATATGTTGTTATTGGATAAAAAACACAATAAAATAGCTCTATGTATGCAGATATTTACTTTTATTTAAATTTTATATAAAGCTATTTGAATTTTGAATAAATTTAATTATTCTCGAGAAAATCGCGGCACACTAGTGTGCCGCGGCACAGCGGTTGAGCAGCACTGGTTTAGAGGGAACAATCGAGTGGTTAATATGTTCCAGATGCGTGTCCGATTGGACTTTTCATTAATTGTTTGACACTTTTCTGATTGCAGTGAGAACGCTGTGCGTAGCGGCGACGAAATGAAGCATGCAGCATGCGTGGTAGCGGTGTCACGGCTGCGCGGTCCTGCCTTCAACCCCTGGTGTCCGCCAGCCGCTACCTCGCCGTTCAAGCCCTTCCCGGTGATCCTCTTTACTTCGTCGTTGAGGTGAGTACCGTCGGGTCCACATTATTAACGTTTAATCGGGTGGAATAATTCATGACGACAATGCATATTCACGATATGCATTACATATAACAGTCTCCATCTCGTTCCGTTATACATGGTAATCCCGAGTCATGTATTTTCCATGGGGTTCGGTATTATTCTTTAATGAGATACGGTAACGTTACCGCGGAGGCTTTATGGAAATTCATGAATCAGACAGATTTCTTTGAACGCCACACGAAATCAACGCAGAAGATTTTAAAGCTGCAAATGTCCGTTCGCGTTTTCAATATTTGATCCTACTATTCCCGACTTATTAAAATTACTAGAAGAGGAAATACACTTTTATCTCATTTCTGTCTCCTAAAATTGACTTGGAGAATTTTTACTTAGCACTAGACTACCGATTTTTATGTATTTATGAAGAAATTGGATGGATGAAACATAAAACAGTAAAAGATTAGCAGAATTTCAGAATATTGTAACGTTGTTTTCAGTGCATCAAAATCGTTAAGGGATGAAATCAATTTTTATTTTATCTTGCTGCCCACAATAAATTCAGAACATTTTTATTTTGCATAAAAATCCGCAGTCTACCCAGTTAGCATGCGACGTCTTAAAGACGTCTTTCTGGAGATGGCATTTAAACGCTTGGAATAAGACGTTTTAAAGACGCCTTAAAGCTGTCTTTTCGAGACGTCGTTTTAACGTCTGAAATAAGACGTCTTAAAGACGTCTTTTTCGAAATGTATTAAGAGGCGTCTTTTTAGAAACGCCGCATGAACATTTGAAATAAGTCGTCTTAAAGATGCAGATTTCCCATGGAAATTTTAGAGCCGCAATCTAGATATACATACAATGCAATACCGATATATTGTTATAAGTATAGTTCATGAATTGTATCAGATTTTTATGTCCGCGTCCTCGTTGTTAAACAAAATAAAAACCGATTTTTTCGACGTTTTCTGCGCGAAAAACTAAAGTATTGTTACGTTTTATTTATTCTATAAGTCTATTAGGCACCGATAAACCTTGAACGTCTCACAGGAAAAATTAAAAAATTAAATCAACTTGATTAGTATTAGTAAAATTAAATCAACTTGATTAGTAATTCGCGCCCGGCATAGGTTTACTTTTTTTTTACCTGATCGAAGACGTCTTTAAGACGTCAAACAGACTTCTTAGAGACGTGCTGTGTCCGAATAAAAGGCGTTCAGGAGACGTCTTTAAGACGTCTGAATGTCCAACAACAGACACCTTTAAGACGTCTTTAACAAGTCTCTGTGCTATCTGGGATACTAATTATGTATTACTTAACCTAACCTAATCAAAAGCATAGCGTGAAGGGACCTTTGCTGGAATAAGTGATCCGACGCGGTGCATGTCCGCCAAATTCTATCGTTTATCTGGACATGTGCGTCGCTGTGTGTTGAGGGGGCACGCCCGGATTTTCTAATCGTGGAATGCGATTCGTTACATCCGCGGCGTGGGCGTGCGAGAACAGAATAACCGATGCGCGGAGAAACTTCGCGTACAGTATAGTCAATATATTAAGGCGTGCGAAGGTACATGCACCTGCCTTGTCCGCGGCAACGGTCATTTACAACCCGGCGCTGCGAGAGAGCGTGTAGAACCGCCGGGGACTAGAATGGTTAATTGAAGAAAAATACGCTCCCTCCTACAATGTTACATTGCGCAGCTCCGCGCTATACGCTTCCTCCTGCGGCGGAATGCTTGCGGACTTTGTGATCCTCGCGGAAACGGAATATGTTCCACGGGGGCGCTTCGACGTCGGAGCCGTGTAGATTCTCTAGTCGCGAGGTCTGCCAAACCAATAAAGCCATCCTCGTTTCAACTACGCAACAAAATAATAAAATTTTAAACTGAAAATTTAGGTAAATTAGCCATTAGATTGCGGATCTTTATGAAGATAAAAATTGTTTACATCGAATGAAATTCTTCATCAGAGATAAAATATGTCGTGCGGAGAGAGATAATATCTAGAATTTTTTTAATGAGAACATTGGTTAATTCTATTGAAGAATTCTATACTCGTATCTTCCTTCTCGAATGTATACACTCAGATTTTCCGAGGGAGACTTTACATGAACTCTCTCGGAAGGTGGTTTCTAATAGTCCCTGTAATGAGCTCATTAACGCAGGATATGTGTTTTTCGCAGCTGGAGGAAGTAGCCTTATTTGCGCGCTATCATCTTTTCCACGATACTTCCCGTGGGACGCGGACTGTAAGAGTCAGTGTCTTTTTTATCTTTCTTCGGTGCACCCTCCAGGCATGAACATTGCTTTAACTGCGTTGTCGCCGTGAAACTACGTCAACTGTGTGACCAGTTTCAATATAATGAATCCTTGGGTCTGTGCTATTTCTTAGATCGCGTAGTTCTACTATTTTTTTGTGACCCAAACTGTCACGGTGTGGCGCGGTGGTGTCATTGTCACTCTACACTGATAAAACAAGCATTCTCTTCGTTGATTATTAACCCTTTGCGGACGAATGTCGGCAGATAACCGACAAAAAATTTTTTGAAAACAAATTTTTTTGAATTTGAATAAAAGTTATAACGCAAATAGAATAAGTGTTAGTTATTATAACGCAAACGTTCAACGTTCAAATTTTCTCAACTGCGCGCACCAATACTTCTTGTCCACAGCGACGCACGTTCGTCAGATGACTCCGTCCGCAAAGTTAATTTTCTACATCGGCAGAGTAGATAAAAACGAATTTATGCTCGATAAAAATAACAATGAACATTGAAAACGGGTTTAAATCGAGCCAAAAAGATCTATATTGCAGTTCGTTTCGTGTGGCCTTTAATATACGTCGAGGAAATTGCTGTATTATTGTGCAGAGTTGGGCTAGATCTTGATCGAAGTAGCCGGGATTGGCTCGGTCGAGTGGCGATCCAATGTGGTAATGGTTTCAATGTCAAGGTTTCCGCAACGACGTCGATTTTGCTGGTTCGAGGCTATTGCCTCCTCGCGTCGTTAGACAAACCATCCTCGCGGAGAGCACGCGGTCGAACACGAGGCACCGCTGCTGGCTCTGCGTGTAGCGCACCTTCTCACACGATACCATCTTCCTAATTATAGCCAGGCTCATTTGTAACCACGAATCTGTATTCCCGGTTGCCGAGGAAATTCCTCGTTCTGCCTGCGTGGCCCCGCATGCGTTGCGTTGGCCTGCTATGAAATCACGGGCTGAATTCTAGCCTCGTTACGCCGATCAACTGAAAGTACGCGTATACACGGTGTCCCGGCAGAACTGGAGCGCAGCGGCCGATCATTTTATTCTGAACACTTTGAAATTGGTGTGTCGATATACAGTCAGTCCCATAATTGACGGCACGAACTTTCAATCGGAAGAACGTTTTTATAAATTGACCAACCAACTTCAGTTCTTCTGCCAAGCTAGATGGACTAGGTTTTAAAAATTTTGGAAATATTGCGTTTAGTCTGAATTACGAAGAAAAATAATAAAAATTGCTACTTTTTCAACCGGGTTTAGAAATTAATTTTTATTGTACTATATTCGAGAAAATTAATCTTTCTTAGGACTGACGCAGAAAGGGTTAAGGACATAATCGCTACGATAACTGTTGCCTTTCTAGTTTTGGCTATGGAATTTAAAGTGATTATCAGAAAATTTATACCATTGAATATCAATTCACGAATACAGAAGTAAACTAGATTATACATAGTGAAGTCTGAGAGTTTCATTATCAAGCAACAAACAATTGTTGTTAATAACGCTAATCGCTCTGAAACTTGCGGGATTCGTGCGAATAAAGTTCGGGTGGTAGTCGTGTTAATGAAATTACCTCGACTTTGTTGAATGTTTTTGGAGTTAACTCGGCAGTCAACGTGTTCACAAGTCGGAAGCGCGCGTTTCTGCGGCCGTTTATGCTAAATAGTCAGCATCCTCGTTACACGCGCGTTTCCCTCGAGTGCGTCCTACGAAACAAAGGAACGACAAGCGAGACCGAGACGGGCCGATTGTTGTTCCAAACTGCCGATAAAAGATACCGAATGAAAACATGCCATTCTCCGGAGGGCGCCGCATTTCCTCGTACCAATTTATCCGTTACTTTCTACGCGCTCGGTCTCGACCAATCGGCAGCCGATTCCTATCGACCAGTTGCATAGGAACTGATACTAATTTATTGCACCGCGCCGGTAGCGTAATAATTACGTGGATAATTGAATCGGCGATTAGAGGAGCATAATTTCGTTCGGCTCTCGTTTCGAGTCAAATCAGAAAAAAACGTTACTGTTGTCTATTGTTCGAGAGAGCGCCGGACCCCTCGGTGCCCGACTGTTAATTATATCTCGCGAGCTTATTGGAATTTATGTCGTAACGGTGGCTCCGCCGATATTTCCTTGTTCGTTAGTTCTACGGGAAGCTGTTCGCGTTGATTGTTTCGCGGTACGACCAGGCAGCTCGCAACTCTGCCTTGCACGCGATCTTTCCTTTTTGCACGCTCTGCGAATTCTTTTCCTACAATTCGACCGTCCGTTTAACTGTTAAATACCAAATTTTTATTTTACTTATTTACCAAAATCATATAGAAGGTAATTCAAATGTTTCTTCAGGTGCATCGAGATCCCAGTATTTGTATATTTAAGACGATTTATGTGGAAGATCAACTAAATGTGGAAAATGAATTATTGATATGATCTATTCAAAAAATATTTGACAATGGCGGCGATTTGTAATTGAGTGCAATATAATTTTGAAATATAAAATTAACGTGAAATATAATTTTTATGTATAGGAACACTGGAACAAAATACGGTTTAATTTGGCGCGATTATATTTCGGAATTCAAATTAGATGGAACAATAATTTACAGACAACGGATCCGACAGCTAATCAGCTCGTAGGCGTATAAATTTCCCGTGAGATCTCGACCGTGATTAATTATTCGGAGACTGTAGGCGTCAATGTGGATCCGCATTTTTTATGGGCTGATTTCAGAGAACAGGAATGTAGTAGAAACGTAACTGCTATCTCGGTGTAAATTCCTGCTGCTACGAAACAATTAGCAAAAGCAGAAATCGAACAGTGTTTTACTTTCTCCATTACGGCTTATTAGACCAGAAATGAAATAAAATGATCGCGGATATTAATTGTTGATAGAAGTTTCTCTTGAATTATATTTTCCACAGTTACAGACACTGCTAACACATTAAATCCGCATTCTACTTATTATCTCAATGAACACTGCGTCGAGCGGAAAATCAGGTTCCCGTAAAATTCAATTAAAATCTTTCGCCGTTTATTTTTTATTCGAGCGCTGCAATTGCACGAAATCGACAATTTCATTGACACATGACCAGACTGAGGATTTTATGCAATTATGATAACAGTCGGTAGGTGTAATTTAAAACAGTAAAAACGTTAGAAGAATTAAAAAATACTGTTATATGCATAATTTTCAACCTGTTAAACATATTCAGAAAGAAAATAAATTACCATTTCACTCCAGTTTATTGCAAATCCGGTAGAAAGTATTTATTTTGCACAAAGATACGCTGTCTACATACAGATGACGGCAATATTAAGTGGACACTCTTAAAAATTGTATAACTTTTTTTAAATTGGTCCAAACGACTCGAATTTTTTTAAGATGTTAGATCGACTAGTTTGTTAGAGAATGAGTAACAAAAATTTGTTTAGATTGCAAATAGTAGGAATCATAAAAAAATTAAAAAATCATATTTCTTCAACTTTTTTATTTGAGCTTGTAACGATAATTTAAAAAATGCGTTTTGTAGATTTCGGTAACTTATATGCATACTGAAAATTTCATCAAAATCGGTCAGCATTGCAATGAGCTACCAACGTAAAAAGATGCGAGCGTAATTCTCGGCCTTGTCAGGGCATTTCGCCCTTATGTGATCAAGTTTAATCGTTTATAGCTCATTGCAACGTTCACCGTATACGATGCAATTTTCTGTATGGATACACGTTACCGAAATCTACAAACAAATTTTTTAAATTATCGTTACAGGCTCAGATGAAAAAGTTATAAAAACATTATTTTTTAATTGTTTTATAATTCCTACCATTTGCAATTTAACCAAATTTTTGTTTACTCATTGTCTAGCAAACTAATCGGTCTAACATCTTAAAAAAATCCAAGTCGTTTGAACCAATTTTAAAAAAGTTATGCGATTTTTAAGAGTGTCTACTTAATATTGCCGCCACCTGTATGACACGTGTATTTGGACAATTTCAAAGATCATTCTGCAGAGATAGGAGTCCGCTAGTGGACTGCTGCTGCTTATGCAAATTTGTTATTCGGTGCTTTATTTATGTACTGGAATAAGATGTACAGATTAATTCACTGGAATTGGAGCCAAAAAGAAATTCTAGAAGAATGAAAAAATATTTTATTCTACTGGTTTTTAGACGATCACGTTAACATGAAAATTGATTTTTGTCCATTGAGGACACACTGTGCAACATGGCGACAAGCTAGGTCGGTTGACCGATGTAAATCATTCCCCTGCAGTGAGGAAGATCCGTTCGGACAGATATTTTTGTCAATCTTGCGAATCTATCCCGTGGCCGCGTAGCCGTCTCCGGGACATGGAATCATGAAATGCGCGCCGATAGGATCGACCGTAAATCTGAGCCGACAGGCTGTTCCAGCGGATATTTTATGGTGGCCCGTAGAGATTTGGTGCGGACAAGATCGGCGCCGGAATGTGCCGAGCGACTCGAAATATTCGATACGAGGCGATAAATTGTTCCGCTACCTCGGCAAGCGCATTCCTCCGCGAGCATTTATGAGGGACCCTTTCCCTCCGGGGCAACGCTTAAAACGCTGCAATTGTGCGAACGTTTCCGTCTACGGCCTTCACGGTATTCTCAATTAGTTTTACCTTGCCATCGCGATGCATCAGCTCGGATCAGCCACCATTTCTTTTTTTCGTAAGGCCGAGACATAGAGGCCACCTAGTCAAACCTACAAGCTGAATCTAGAATATATGTATTGGCTCATTGCAAAAATCTTAAGGGTGTGTTCAGATCGTCGTGAATGTGCTGGCACACTCACACAGCCTTAGACCCCCACTGTATACGTACACGAGGTTGCAAGGATCCATGACGCCACAAATTATTTCTCGATAATGCAAAGTTGAGACTTCTTAGTAGTTACAATCGCTGGATAAATGATCAATCTAGCGTGCAAATATCCCAAAGCAGCCTAGGTTTGTATTTTCGAAGCATAAATTGCATTATTCGACAGTATGTAGCCGTCGTAGCTGTATGAAAATGTATTATTCGACAGCTCCGACAGCGGCAGCACTAGCGCCGTCATATTGCTTCTCGCGGTTCTGCCACATGCTGTCGAATAATGCAATTTACGCTTCGAAAATGCAAAACTGGGCCACTTTGAGACACTTGCGCGCTAGATTGATCGTTTATCTAACGATTGTGACTACTAAGAAGTCTCAACTTTGTATTATCGAGAAATAATTTGTGTTCTCATGGATCCTTGCAACCTCCTGTACATATACAGTGGATCTAGGGCTGTGCGAGTATGCCACAATATTCACGACCATCAGAACACACCCTTAACACGATTTGCTATGCATTTGCCACCAAAACTTCTACCCTAATGATACTAGGGGTAGATATTTTAACCCTTAGCACTCAAAGTCACCGCTAAAAATTGCTATACCATTATTCACCATATTGTTTACATTATCAAATGTGTTGATAGCTAATCAATTCTTAAATATTTCAGTATTGTATGAGGTATTATATCAATTTCATATCGATAAAACGAAAAAAATCAATTTTGATGGAATTATTCTAGGACGGAAGAAATTTTCAATTTTCGAGTTAAAATAGCTCCGAGTGCAAACGGTTAAACCAAATACTTTCTTTGTTTTTTCTTCGGCAATCCATGCTTAATATCGATAAGCAATTCCAATTCCAATGGTCGAGTATACTGAAGAAATTACATACCCGTACCAAGATCACAATAGTCGCCATTGTGTTTCATAATCGAACGGTACTTACAGATCCGTCTCTCCCATTTACTTTATTACATGTTTCCGGCCATCTCGGACTCGATTATCGTTATTCTGGAATCATCCTACCATGTCACGAACGGCAACGATCGTTTGTTTTACATTCTGAAACTGCAAAGGAAAAAAGGAATTGAACCCACCAGTTGAGAATTTTATAGAAATGCAGTTGCAATTGCTTCTTGCATATCTCGGATGTGGTCTCGGAAGAGTTAGTTTGTAGCAAAAGTGAAAATTCGATTGCAGCCGCATTTTGGTAATTTCGAGTCACTGTTCGCGTCGGCTGTTTATAGATCGTAGAGAGACTGGGGTTGGTGTCTCGGGCCGGGCAATTTCGAAACCGAAGGCTCGTCGGTTTTGAACGGCAGTCGCGACACCGTGCATCGGTCCCGATTTTTCGCTGCGGGCGGACATGCGAGAGAGATCCCGATACACCAGCATAGCGGAACCTTCAACCGGTTCCCGTGGACCCCGGGATAGCTCGTGTTACATCAGGTAACTTTCTAATCGTGGAAAATAATATGGCTTTTATCGGCCGCGTCGGGCGAACTCTTTCGCCTCTCGCGACTAATGAGCAAAAGGGAGAGAAACTGGTGTGCTTTTGTGTGAGTGTGGGGCCGGGGGGGGGGGGGGTATCTGGAGACGAAGCACTCTTACCTAGCCCCGGCGCGAGATGTACCTGCATTTATCACTGGGGGCCAAGTGCCTTCGTGTTACGACGCCTCGTCCCCTACATCCCCACCTCTTTTTCAAGAAGGAATCGACTTGTTGAAGCAGTCGTAAAACGATCCCACTCTTCCCTCGGCCCGTTCCGTAATAATATTATTTATAAGAGGCACTCAACCTCCAAAGAACCGTAGCGGTCGATGGTTATTCGGACTTCTTTATGGATTTCCGTGGCATCGCGTTATCTCGGGAATGGGATGGGATTCGGAGTTCATTAAGGGACGTCGATGCCTCCGAGGATTTATCCGTCGCACTTCAGTTTGTTGCCCGTAATCAGGAACTATTCATTACCGAGACACGCTATCGCTCGGAAGCTTATGATCGTTTGCGGTGCAGACGCGGAACCTCCGATCTTGCGGTTTTTAACGTTAGTGGCTACGTTGTGTGCTTGCAAGTCGATTATATCGGACTTGAGAGTATTTCTAAAATTATGCGTTGCCGGACTGCCCATCTTTAATGCAAAATAAAAATTGTTCATATATGTATTGGGTTGGCAAGAAAGTAATTTCGGATTTCACTAACAGAGAGTGATATGTTTCTTTTTGTTTTAATTACATTTTAATTATTTCGATAACTAACATTTGATAATAAGATTGTAGAGAGGTTAAAATATTTTATTGATTAAAGTTCAAGGTTCATATAAAACATTGGATTTTATTTCACCTTAAAATACCGACATTACTTTCTTGCCAACCCAATATAATTGTTTTATAAGTTTTGAAAGACTACGAAGCCACGACTAAGAGTGTTTTAATAACTCAATAGCGACGGAAACATCAATCGCAAATCAACAACTCACCCTCGATAACGTAATCTAACAATTTTTTCGGGGATGATTATGTAAAAAACGATTTCTAAGCTTACATTTGGTACAGCACAATTATTGAAAAGCCTATTGATAGACTTGCCGTAAAGTGTTAACTATTCGTTAATAAATTTTCTAATAGCAATAGCAATTTCAAGCTTGTTAAGAACGTTTAAGCGACTCTCTTTGAGAATCCCATTAACACGTTGACTGCCGAGCGTGTTTTACTGGTTTTGCCTCCAGTGCCGGAGTGACATTTCACATGTTAGAATCACATCCTATATGTAGTATGTATAATTTGAATTTGTAATACTGAAAATAGAAATATACACGTGTTCGCATGTACACTTATTATTTTGAATAATTATTCTAAGCATAATTCTATCTATATTTTCCTACTGCACATTCGTACGCGTTTCTAACAAACAATAATTCACTCAAAACATTTTATCTATACCGAAACTACACAATTTGAGAAACATTTTATTCCTCTCTTGCGCATGGTTGATGCTCGTTGACACAATTTTTCGTGTTTAATTATCTATTTCACAAGAAACGGAAGAGCAACACGCTCTGCCACTTCGATTGTTTTTGCGGAGCAAACAAGTGTGCTGAAAATATCAGGATTACGGTTCGCCTTCATCCGCTTGTTACACGAAGCGAACACGAACGTTTCCGCTTTCGCGTTTTATACTCGGGACTTGGAACACGCGCGATATGTCGGCGGAGCGCTCGCAATTTATGCAAATCGAGCTGACAGCAAATTCGTCGATGCTTTGTTTCGCGAATAAAGCGAGGGTCGGCGCGCGTCCATTCAGCCGAAAAAAGAGCCCGGCGTTACAGTAGGAAGCAAGGCAAAGCGAATCGCGATTTGAATATCCGTGGGTGTTCACCGAGATTCGTATTTGCTTCTCTCCTCCCCACCCCCGTTATCGTTTCTTTTTTGTCCACATTGTAGTTTGCCCGATACTATCCGATCTGTAATTTCGACACGGAAGGAACAATGGCGAACTTTTCCGTAATTTTTTATTTATTTAACGCTGTTTTAACGGCAGTGGTCATTAGCAAACGAGGTACAGTTTAGGCTTGGTGCGTGATTTTCCATAATTGTACGGTACTTAAGTTGTGTGTGATTACTAGATCGAGGATTTTATAATAAAATAAAATTTATATGCTTTGATTCCAAGTCACAGTATTTTTATATTTTTGAAATCTTTCTTCTACTTTCCATTGGATCGACTCATTTTTATAAAAAATACACGTATCTTCAGTCTACTCGTCCTCGGTGCGTTGTATGTTAACACTAAACCTACCGAGCACTAAGACCGATTAAGATGTTTTAGCTTATAAAAACGACAAGGCTCTATTTATTTAGATTTTAAACAATTTTTCATATGTGCATTTCTCAATATGTGCGTGGATAGAAAAATTTATTGAAAATTTCATAATTTCAATAATTGCGCAAAATGAAAAATATGAAACCGGTCATTTGACCGGCAGTGGTAGGTTTAATGTTAAATTCCATTGAACAATTTCTGGTATTGGTTTGAAAAAGTCGGCACGAAGAACACAGTGATTATTTAATCGTAAATAATTGATCGGCATGAATAATGGAGTCCAACGTGCGTTAGAATCGTTGCACGTGCCGAGGTGTTGCATTCGTCCCGAGCAAACTTCAACAGCAGCAACCGTGTAAGTAAGACTTCGTGATATCAGGCGCGAAGTGGAACCGGTGGACGTAGTTTTGTCGCATTCGATCGCGGAGTTTGCATGCAGATGTCCTACATGTATCAACAGAAACATTACTCAAGATTCTACATCTTGCAACGTTGCCGATTTAATGGTATTCCGAGGTTCACAGTGATCAATCGATCATAATTCGTTGACGCGCGACACGATAACGAAGAAATATTTATCGAAGCTTTTTCTCGAGCAGAAACTCGTACACTCCATTGGAACGCGAGCGTCCTCGAGTTTGTGGATAAGCATAATTCGCGCTTCCTGCTTCAATGATCGACATGTGTATATTCTTGAGAATTTCTCTCAAGTGAAATTCGAAGACAAATTCATTTCGAACTTTGTGACCATGTTTGTTAAGTTTAGCAACATATGCATTCAGTCGATTCGTGTCATAGTAAAAAATTACTCATCGGTTAGTTAACAAGCTCTGGACTTGAAAAGAGAATAGAAAAAATTTAATATTATGGATTAATTAAGCATACAAACTGAATAAATTTTTATTCGAGTAAATTCTCATTTGATTGAATATTTATTCTACTGTGACGAGTAGAATTTGATTCTCTTATTCATTATATGTTGTTCGAATAAAATTATGCGCGGCACACTGTATTGTAGTTTCCAATTAATTAAAATCACTTCGACATTGTGTGTTTTACCATGATAGAATGCAGGAAAAAGGAACTCGTTTTTTGCGGCGATAAAAACAGGAAGTTCCCTCGATCCTCCGAGAATAATGGAAATCTTAAACGGTGGAATTCTTGGCGTGGAAAACGAGGATACATCGGCAAGAAATGCGCTGGGGGAAAAAAGGCTCGTCTTGCGTGATCGGTAATTAAGCGATCAGCGTGTGGTATAAATTTGTCCGGCTGTATAACAACAATAAGAACTTCATCCGCGGTGTCTCCTGCCGAGCGTAGCTGAAGCGATCCGGGGACAGAGGGGTGCGGAATGTTTCATTAACAGCGAGTCGACGCTTCGAGGGAGAGAAAAAAACAGAAGGAAACCGCGGCAAGAAATGAAATCGTGTGTATTGCTCTCGCTACATAGTTAAGACCGCGTTCTTACGCGAACGACTTTAATGCGGGTCATTTCAAAAGCCTTGAGACACGCTGCTCATCGAGCCGGATAATTGCCGATATCGAAGCGAACGCGTGTTTTTCTCCCAACGAGAAAAATTAAGTGATTTGAAAGAACTGTTTGTATCGGGCCTGTTCGGCTCCGAACGATGTAGGTATGTGTACACTGGGCGATTGAGAAATCACGAATGCGAATTAACACCGGTCGGATCGATTCAAGCCGAAACCTCGTTTCGACTTCAATGGGCGCTTTACGCAATGGCTTCTATAAATGTTTGTCATGATACACGATTTTCAACTTTTTTATCTGTGTCTGTAATGAACATTTGAAATATGCATTTCGTAGATCTAAAAAAGTTATGCGCATGCACAAAGTTTCATCGAAATCGATCAAGATTGCTATAGATCATTAAAAATGACAAAAATTATTAGCCCCAAATTTAAAGATCTTTACATCGCCGTGCAAAACATTGGCATGTATGTATATAATTCCCTTATGAAACAGTTAAAAATTTTGACGTTAACTTGCCTTCCTCTTGTTCTAACAAACTCAAGAAATCGTTTGGTCCAATTTTAAAAAAGTTATAATTGTTTAAGGCTGTCAACTTAATATTGTTGATTCCAGTTAATTTCTTTTTCATTCTGAAATATAAATTATTTCTCTAGAACGCTCTAGAATGGAGTGAAAACATTCTATGAATCAACAGAGTTACAACTCTCTGAAAGATTCAATGATCGACGTATGACACTGCTATTGCTAAGTTCGCGAGCTACCACGGTCGTAACGAGCCTGGTATGTGGTACGCTTTCACCGTTTGCAATATTCATCCATCCACGCATTGTTATTACATGCGTGCACGTTGCAGAATGCCAGCGTTACTACGCGCTCTAACCTGGGCTCTGGCGTTTCAACGAAATTCGTTCGCCGGTCTTAAATCCTCAAACGCTCATTTCTTTTACAAAGGCAGTTGCTGCTACTTAATCAAAAAGTTACTTCAAATAAGCTCAGAAATCACGCCTTTCAAAGAAGTACAAAATTTACTGTATTAACAAACACTAGCGAAATCTCGAGTTTTTATCGAACCGTGTTGTTCGTCGACAGATTCGGTTAGATCGAGTCCTGTGTCGTAGAAAATGGCCTCGCCTCGGACCATTCAGTTTTACCAGTGCGCAGATGCGTTCCGAGCGAAACCACAAAGCGTGACGCGGTCGAGTGAAACAGGTCCAACTGTCGAACACAGAGACATTTGCTGTCGTTGCACCATTCATACTCCAATGCGGAGAGGGTAACACGAGACAGAAATTCACGTGGCGTGTTTCCACGGGCAGCTTCGAACTTGCGGTAACCCGCATTCTAGAGAAACCGGAATCCCCTCGACTTTTTGACAGACGTTTACGGAGGTATTTCGAACGTCGATCCTCCTGCTGACGCCTTTGTGCCAGACCATCTGCCAGAACGAGATTATAAACTGTCCGGGTGTTAATATCGCCGGAATTTATGCGACGTATCGTCCGACCGCGGAGAAAAGAGGAAGGGATTGTCGACGATTTCGTGTGACATTAATGTCGAAGACTTTATTACCGGGATTGCCGGATCGGCACTCCGACGCGACGCGACGCAACGTTTCGAGTTTATTCTTCCAAAATGACGATCCTCTCCGGAACCATATCTCCACGATAGAAATCCGTATGATTTGGGTAGGGTCAGTCCTCAAATTTTTACATGTAGACTGAATTTCAATGAATTTTATCTTTTCCGGGGTAAATTTCTATCATTCTTGATAATATTTTCCGAAATATTCGACTACGTCGCAGACGAGCGTCTATTATTATACTGGACATTTTAAGTGTCGATTACGTGTATTTGGAATATTTGTAATTGCGTCGGGATCGAATGCTATGAAACATTATTTTGTTGGCGCACGCAATTCTGAACTAATTGTCGTTTATTTTTGTAGGCGAAGTCGAGAGTAAAGGAAGTGTACGCGCAAACATGCATGCTTCTCGGCCAGCAGGGCATGCGAGACTGCGAACTCTTCGGCCTGGCAATACTTTCGGGTGAGTGAATTTGCTTCCTACTTTAAATTAATGTCACATTAAATGGCCGTTGACTTCAAATCAGAAGATGCTATTTCGATTGGGTCCACTAAAGGAAATTCCTGTAGTTACATGCAACACCACCGAGGAACCAAATGCACGAGTGGTGGGGAAAGTGAAAATGTTACGAAGTGTATTAATCAAGAAATACTATTTCATAATCTTCCCATACGCGGAACTCTTCCCATAATAGGCTACTCGGCTCTAAATACGCACGCCGCGTCAGCGCAGTGACGGAGCCCCGAACTCGAGTGCTTATCGTTGGACCCGGCCGTCGGTCGGTGCGTTTACCCTTCGCGGAACCACGATGTCCCCTTTTCCGTCGATCCGCCGTTTAACGGACGAAATACGGTCCGACGGGCCCGGTGAACATCGTGAATGACTTGCGGGGTAGCGTATCCGCCTCGAATTACGGCGCGCTACATTTTAACATCCTCCGGAGTAGATCGGGTTACCGATGCTCACGCGAGTCATTAGGTGTTGCGTTTCGCGAGTGCGCGAGTCCTCGACACGATCGCGACGTCGAGTTGCCCGTCCGATTTCGTGACGGGACCGTCGTTAGCCGGCCGATTGACAGACCCGACTTTTGGACCCAACTCCGGGCCCGATCCAGTCAAGGCTATTTATCTTTCGAGAGGAACGCGAGTGACGCAATCAAGTCGCGCTGAAATCCGATTCGTTTAATTCACATGAGAACACCTTGCGGTTCGACGTTAACACTAGGAACTTTCAGATCTTTTCTTGCTCTACTATCGTCGAGATAGCAAAGCTCCCTTCAGTCAAGGGAGTCGGTCAATTCTTCGAAGATTATTCAGTTCCGAGGTAATCCCAGCTGTCCTGTGTACTCTATCGTACGAGAAATTAGCATGCACAAGGTGAACCGCGAGAAACGAAATACCTTTATATACGTCTCTTTGTTGAAATGCAAGATTAAAGCCGACGCGGCAAATACGATGATGTTAACGAATATTTTATTGGACACTGACATCAAGGTAATTCAAAGGCCAACATTGCCTTTGCCTTTTTAAATGACAGCACGCGTTTTTAACATCGCGTTGTAGCGAATGTCCAGACGGATTGACTGGCATTCTCTTTTCCACAAAAAATTTATGGTGATAATCGATACACCGTGGTTTCGCAATCAGTCGATGGATAAAATCGGAAGCTTCGAATCCAGATCGACTTCAATGTCACGCAGGTCGCACGATATTCGCAGCAGATTGAATTTTTCATTTTAATCGCATTTTCAATCGCGGAATAAAAAATTACCAGTAGTAAACTAGTAACCACCAGCGTGTTTTCGAATATCTGTCGACGAGTATCTCTCCCTATAAAGAAGTCTCGTGCGAAGGGAAACGATCAGGACAATTCGCGGTACAAGAAAGAACACCGGAAACGATACGAATACTTTCACTTAGCGTTGCCTATTCTGCGAGGGGATCCAAAAATTCGCAAAAGAGAAAGTGTCCTAGTCGCGTTAGACTATTGGATGACCGAGGAGCGTGTCTAAACATTTGGAGCCCGCGGAGCCCGAGGAATCCAGAAACTCTTGACTAATCTTGAAATCTTTCTGCATATCGCGGTCTTCTTCATCTCTCTCACTCTGGCCCGTTGCTTCCGAGCCGTCCCCGTCCCCTCCCCGCGGCGAATACCCGCCACCACTACCCTCGCTCTACTCTCTGCCTCTTCCCACCAGTCATGACAAGCCGGTCCGACTGGTACCCCCACTCGGAGGAACCCTTCTCGGGCCTCGCTGGGCCCTGCGGAACCCCTCCCTCCTACATTCCAGCGGGGCCCCATCACGGCGAGGCTGAGCTGGCGGGTTTTGAGGCGCGCGAGCCATGCCACGACAGGAAAAAAATGCATCTGAAAAGCCAAAACAAGGAGAAAAAGATCGCTCACACCCCTGCATGCATGCGTGCGTCGGTTGGCCGGGTCTCGTATGTGCGCCCATGTCCGTGTCCGTGTTCCACGAGTCCGCAAACCGTGCCCCGTAGGCACTAGGACCTCATCTGGCACTCTTCGCGTTCCTCTCGTTTGTTTTCTACCTGCGCGAGCGAGCTAGCGCGTTGCGGTTTTCTGCATCTGTTTTCTCTCTAGAACCTTCTAGCTCCCTCTTTTTCCAGTCGGTAGTTTTTCGTCGGTACGGATAGGATCCATCCATGGCGCTCCTCTGTCATTCTCTTTCTCTCCCCCCCCCCCAACGCTCTCTCTCGCCGTTTCTCCTTCATCTTCTTGGCGACGTTATTGTTGCTACCGTCTTCGCTTCTTTTTCTTCCTCGCCCGGTGTGCTTGCTTTTTTATTCTCTCCTCGTATTCTGCCCCTGCGGAGCTCCTCGTCCCCGTGGCGTATAGTCCTTTTCGTCTTGTTCTTGCTCCCCTGTTCCGAACGCCCTTCACCGCGCGCCCCCGTTTGCGGTAAAATGACACGAACCAATCGCTGCAGCAATTTTGTAATCACCACCGTCTGGACTCGGACGGTTCTTACTAAAAATAGATATCGCGAACGGATCGCCTCCGGGGTCGAACTACCGGCCGGATGGCTCGATCGCTTGCCATCTCGCGTGGAGATGATGACGGACATTCCCGAAATCGTCTCCGTTCGACGTCGTCCCTAAACCGTCTGGTAATTGATCGAACCTATTGTTACGACCGGTAACGTTCTAACCGAATCTCGAAGCGGTGAACGCGAGAAGCCGCACGATCTCCGATCGGGGTTTATATTTAGCAAGAAATTGTATATACGCGAGGACGGTCGCAAATTCGGGCATCCTGCGTCTTCTCCGTGTGTCCCGAACGCTTCCTTCTCTCCATTCTCTACCCGGCAAATTATTCGAGCGACCGAGGAGCGTATGCACGGTGGTTGGGCCAGGCTGAGAGCCGGGCCACGTCGAGTCGAACCGAGCCAACCCGAACCGAACCGAGCCGAGCCGCGCCGCGCGGGTAATTTATACGAAACGTCAAATTTTTTGGGCGTCAACGCGTGGTGCGTGTGCGTGGCCGAGGGTCGAGGTGCGTGTTGTTCGCAACAGGAGAAAAAGGAACCGACGAAAAGGGACATGAAAGTGCACGGAGGAGGAAGGGCGGCCGAGAGTGCGCGGGCCGAGATCGAGCCCCATCAACGGGCCGTACGGTGGAATGAGGAAAGCGAGCCCTCACCCCTCCGTGCGTGTATTATATGAGGAGGAACGAAGAGGAGCGGAGGGTTATACGAGCGAGACGGTGGTTGGCCGCGGAGGGAGACGGGATGACACAGGAAGCGGGAGGAAGCAGGAGAGAGTGAACGCGATAAATGAGAGAGATAATAGGCTGGATCGAGAAGGACCGAGATAGTGGTAGTGCAGAGGAAAGAGAGGGGAAGAACAAGACGAAAACGAGCGGATCTCGGGAGAAAGGGAGAGGTAAGAGAGGAAGGATGACTGGAATGGAAAAGAGGGAGAAAGGAAGAGAAAGAATGAGCCCGGGTAAGACGGTAGCCCGGTGATTTGTATAGGGCCTCTCGTATTCCACCTCCCGCCCAAGCGTCTCCACCGCACGGCGACTCGGGACCCAGGAATGTGGAAGGAGGACTTTGAGGACAGGCATCGTCGACGCGCGGGATGGAGGCAGAGAGTGGAAGCGAGTGGAAGCGGGCTCCGGTGGTGGGGCAAAGGCCCCGGGACCGAGAGATTCAGTGGCGGAAGGGCAGAGGACGGGCGGCACCATGGAGGGACGGTGGGCCTCTCCGGAGCGGTGCAGGGGGCGAGAGGGGGAACGGAACACCGAGCAGAGAATGGGCCTTAGCAGGTCCAGTGGATATATACCTCGATGAAGCTAAGGCTGCGTCACAACAGGGCTTCAACGTCCTTCCTTCCCCTCCATTATACATGCCGATCTTTCTCCTTCGGCTTTCGGTCTTCTCGTAAGCAACACACCTCCTGCACCAATTGCCGAACGTCAGTCGAGCCGTTTGCCAAAGGAATTTCTCTTTCCTTTTTCTTCCCTTTCCCTTTTTTCTCCCTTTTCTTTTCTTATCGTCGGGCCCTCGTGTTTCTCTCATTTCGTAGCGCACGGTTTTTCTCCACCTGTCCCTCTCCCCACCCCTCCTTCATCGTTCTTTCCTTCTATTCCCCCCGCCACCCCGGAGCCGAGCGATCCGATCGAAGCTCCCGATCGATTCATGAGAGAAAATTCCTTCGTGGAAGCTGCGGTCCTCGTGTTGCTTTTGTCGTCCTTCATCTCGACCTTCTTTTTGGACGACCTTTTCCGTCCTCGTCGGTCCCCTCTCTTTCTTTCTCTTGCCTCTCTTGTTCGCGAACTTCACCGTCCACCCTCCTTCCTCCGCATCTTCTCCGACCCTCGTGGTCGTAACAACGGGGACACGTGTCCAAGAAGCGAGGCTTCTCACATGAATGGGTCATTCATAAGGTGTAATGGCGTTTTATAAATTAAAACGCGTCGTCGTTTGATTTATATTACGCGAACGCTAATGAAGCCCCGTGCATGTCGAGGCGGCAGCACATCCTGCCTTCGGTGAGGGGCTGGGAGGAGGGAGGGGTGGAAGGAAGGCTGCCCGACGGCCGGAAGGGTGGGGGGTGGGGGACCGACGGGGTTCAGAGGGGGCGACGGAGAAGGGGACGAAGAAGGAACGCGCATCCAGGAAGGAATGTTGGGCAGGCAGTTTCTGGGTTCGCGTCTCCGATATATTAGCAGACTTACTTGGCTCGACTATCCGTTTCTTCTATCAATCGATGAACTTGCCTTTCGCTTGTCGTAGCAGTCTGTTCACCCCTTCCGCGCAATTTTTCTCCCCTTCGCGAACGAGAACAGCTCAGAGTGTCGAAGATCCTCGTACGAATCGTCGCTATACAGGGTGTAATAGAACACGTGGGACCCACTCGACTGTACCGCTAAAAACAATTACAAAAATTCTCACGAACATATACGCTCTGTCTTCGTTTGCGAATTGAATTAATTGAGCTTGACTGCAATGGTCTATGGCCACGGAAAAATTTCTTTTAGAATTTTGTGCATTCGGTTGAAACACGTTTTAATGTGAAATGACAGTTGCACATTCCGCGGATAGATGGATTTTCCTTCCTTTCCGTAAGGGCTATGGTTTCCTTCGTTTTAATTGCTGGTACGACTTGTCTGCGGTAAAATATAATTTTGTAACCGTTCGAGGGTAACTCGTCGAGGGACGAAACATGTTCGATTTTTCAACCCGTGGATCAATCGACTCCCATACGAACGCGCAACTGACATACGCCCCGGTCTGCCGAAGCGGGCCCAACTAACGTTCTCGCTCTTCGACGTTAGCCCGACGTGTTTTGTTCCTCGGAATAATTTGATCGGGATGAAATATGCGATGAGCTCCAGATAGTGGCCTGCGGTGGAGGAGTGGCGCGCTCGCTGGTGGCGCTGCTGATGCATACCGCGTTCTTCCTTGGTAGTGATACTGCTAGTGGAAGCCACATTTTATCCCCCTTCGGCCCGTTCAACGGAACTCCATCTGTCTTCCGTAAGGGAACGCCGCGCCGGGACCCCGCTTCGTTACTGGCCACGAGCGTGTAATAACAGCCCGGAAAGCTCTGGACGCGATTTCGGCGCGTAACACGGATCCGTGGTTCGCTTCGCACAGTGGTCGATTTTTCAGAAAAGTGGGACGAAAATCGGTGTCACCCGAAAATTTCATCAATTCGCAAATAGTATAATTGAATACACTTGTTGATCGTAGAGATCTATCGCTCTTATCAAGTAATTACCGAACATTATCATTATCCTATGGATTTTATGTGTTTATGAGAATTTAAAACAGTCCGTGGACGTCGATACATTATTTTCTATTTATAAAGATCATTTCTAATCTGTCTTCCGATCCTTTCACTTGAATCAAACAATTTTTGTTTTGCATAAAGATGAAAGTCATAGATTTTTGGAACTTTGGTCGATTTTTATAAAATTTTCAGGATGCATATGTGTAGAGAGCGATTCTGTTAATTTTAATGTTGCAGCACGATAGTGAAATTGACATTGATAATATGAGATTCTGTTACCGCGAGGTGGACAGACAAAGAGAGTATACAGGTTTTGGGGTTGATCCGTTTATTATGTCGGTGCGAACTGTACTGCCTCGTCTGAGGACAATACAGACATACAGAGAACATACAAGATATAGATTGACATAAACATTTAAATAGAGCGAGCACAGGTGACGAGAAAACAAAACAAGTATAGCGCGAAATACAATTACATAGAGAATACGCGTTCGCGTTAACAATATGTATAATTGATACAGAACTACAAAACGTATTTTTTAAACTTTCATTACAGACTCATATAAAAAAGATTGTAAAATCAATGTATTTATTATTTTTGTCGCGATTCCTGTTAATCACAATTTTCTTAAAGTTTCCTTCCGTTGAGTAATGCTTCTAAATTCTTAAAAAAAAACTCAAGTAATGCGGTCCACTCTTTAAAAAAAGCTACATCATTGTAAAGGGTGTATGGAGACTTTTTTGACTGACTGTAAGTTCGGAGCAGAGAAGAAATAGGATATCTCGTGGACGCAGCTCCAATTACGACTGCCTTCCGCCGTCGTTCGTTTTGCGAGCAAGTTGCAGGAAACACGAAGAAACTCGAACCTCGAATTCCTGAAAAACGAAGACCCGTTGTCGAAGGTTTTGCAGCGCTAGGCGTACACCGCAGCTCGCACCTATTGTCATTCCGAAAGCGATTTCTGCACCCCGACGAGACGGTCTCTCCTAGTAAGTCTTCGTCTTCTTTCTCGAAGATGGTCCCGGGTTTCTTATTCTGTTCTCGGCGTTGGCAAAAGTGGTGGTGGTGGTGGTGGAGCCGGGACGCTCGCGTAAAAGATAGCGAGTGCAAAAGGCAAAGGAGACCGGGACCCTCTCTCAGCAATCAAGGGTGATTACGGGTGTAATTACCGTTACGGCGCATCGCTGCGCCACGGGACGGGAGAGGGAACATTGTTTCTTTCTGGGAAACCGGCGGGTTTATGGGGATCGTTCCTTCGCGGTTTTTTCATCCGGTAAAGCGCGAATCCCTGCCACGGACGAACGGTCCCTCACTCTTTCTCTCCCTTCGGCCTCATTCGTTACCAGATTCCTGCCATTTCTCGCTGCAACACTCGTCGCCACCCTTTTTCTCTTAATTTTCGCGTTCGCCGGTCATAAGGCAAAACCGCACGAGTCGTGCACAACGAACTGTCTCAACTCCGCGAAGAAGATTCCTTTTCCACGAAACACGATCTCGAAAATGCCACGATGTCAGAAAATTGCGAATCCTAAGAAGAGTAGAGTTTCATCTTGTAACTTGACAGCTCATCTTCAGACCCAAGGACGTTTCCAGTACGCTTTTCCAACGCCACAATTTCGTTACCAATTCCTTCAGATCCGTGTGACATGACTGTGACATTCTGACTTTCTCGACAATGGTTACATCGGCATACATATGTTCTCATTGACATTCTCACAGAGATACAATTTCATAGACATACTTTTCTTGGCAACAGTTTAAAAATTAGAAGAAGCAACTTTTACTATTCCTTAGGTAATTCCGACTAAACGTAAGTTTGTAGTACCGGATAGCTTCGACATTCCACGATCCGAAACGGGAGGAATGGTTTGAAGACGGACAAAAAGGAGGACGAGGGAAGAAGAGCGAGAGAGGAAAAGAGACGGGACGACGTAAGATCTTGCTTCGTTCGTGACTGGAGGGAATCTCTAGTGGGATAAGATGGACCCCATGGGCCCCGATGGTTGGTTACACGAGGGCCAGGGTTAGCCCTCGGGCAACATTCCCCGGTAATGGTCGGGTTATACCTCGGGTAACACAGGTGCCCTCGGCTATACGAACGGAGAGATCGCAACGAAAGAAGAACTTCTCCGGCTGACTTACGACTTTCTCGATCAGCGGCGAGGATCTATCTCTCTCCGGGTTCGATTGTGAACGGAGCCCGGCCGAGGAGGATCGCAAAATCGGGCGGCGGGCCGCGTTACCCGAGACCGGACAGGTGAAACAATCGGTGGCCCGACTACCTTCGAGCAAGGACACCCGAGAGACGCGCCTCTCGCCGAGCGTCCGTAATAATTCCGCGGAGCGAGCGAGAGCAGAACAGAAACGAAGAGGAGAGAAGGGTACGCGTTCGGGTTGCTCTCGATGGTTTAATATTTTTCATCCTCGGGGATAGTTGAACGGCAGGACGATGATTCCGAAGCGCATTTTTCGTGAAGTTTCGGCCGGCCACAATGCCCTCGAATTTTTCTTTTTAATCACGCTGCTGACTCTTGCCGGCCCGCAAGAAATACGATGTTCTGACCTTCTTAGGTCGCCACCCCCAACCTTCTTCTCCCGTCCGGCTTTAACCTTCCTGTTCTTCTTCTTCTTCTTCTTCTACTTCTTCTTCTTCTTCTTCTCTTCCCTTCTCTTCTGGTTCGCCATTTCTTCCCTTCGTCCTTCTCCTCTTCTTCGTTTTTCCTCGCTTCCTCCCACTGCTCGAGCTTCGTCGCTCTGTCTTTGCCTCCCTCCTTCTTGGCTCATGTCCGAAGGGAAGGAAGGCGCAGCAGAAAGGAAAGCCGGGAGAGACGTTGGCGAGACCCCAGCCCTGGCCGGGCCGGGCCGAGCCGGGCCGGACCGAGCTGGTCCCGGCTGGGCCTGGGCTGGGGCCTCTTCACCACGGAGAGTGCATTACATCCCCCCGGCTCCTTCTTCTTTCATCCTTGGCCGGCTCCACCGCGGAATGTGGCTCGATCCGCTCCTTCGTGTCTGAAAGGCAGCATGCCACACGTGGCACCGGACGTCGACGAGGTGGACGGGCTCTCGGTGTATCTCGGGCAAATCGAAATATGCTAAATACAGGGTGTCCGAGAATCCTCGACTCTCCTACTTGCGTCTCGCGAAACAGAGACAGCCGTCTGGACCGGGAAGCCGGGCCGAACAACGAAAGCTGGAACGAGATGAAGATGGAGAGCGAGGAATCGGAGAGAGAGTCGAGAAGAATCGAGGCGCGGCTGTTCGAACACGAACGACACTACCCGGACCGGCTTCACGACGACGTGCAGTTTTATTGAGGAGCAGATGTTTGAAACGTAACCCATAATGATTCCGCACCGTGTGTACGTATATACCTGCCTACGTGTATGGACGCGCGAGTGTGTGCATGGTTACAGATCAATATAATATGAATGAATATTATATAGAACGGCGTGCACAAGTTTCCAATTGGACACACTATTCGCTCTACATTCCGGAAGCGATGATCGAGGTTTCGTCGTGTGTATTGAAAATAAGCGTTGCTTGCTTGCTGCGTTCCTACGTTGTTGTCTTTGTTTTCTTCGACTGTTTTGTTGTCGTCGGTTGGAATGCTTTAGACGTCGCTTTCACAATTCAAAGTGATGGAAATTTGCTTGATTTTTGTCAACTTCCGCACGATATACCGAGCCTGTATCTAGATGAAACTAAAGTATAGGTATTTGGAGGAGTAAATTGTTACGAAAAAAACTTTGAGTGGAGTAAAATTTAATAATAATTACATGTATTACCTTTATAATTTTAATTTAGTGTAATGTATTTTTATAACATGAATTAGGATTTTGAAAAATTTGAAAGCGTTTTAAAAATTATGGTAAGCCTCGCGCTTTTCGTCTAATCTTCGCTATGTGTATACATACGATACGTGTACGGGACGGTCGGGCACGTATTCTGATGTACGGTTTATGCTTTCGCCGATGAAAGAGCGTCACGATAACATAATGGTGCTGCAGGGATCTAAACGGGACGCGAGCGGTTTCGGTCACTGACATCCACGGCATGATCACGCCGGGACTTTATGCGTTCCGTGAAAACACTTTCGCGACGTTTCTGTGAAACGACGAACCAACCACCCGTTCGCGATTGTTACCAAATGCTACGGTTCAGACGTCGGTACCCAAAATCGTAAATTCCCAACTTCCCGTAAGCCACCGTGCTCCTCTACAGAGCATATTTTGACGACAACTGACATTAACTCAGCCTCTTTAACAACACGATACATAAGTTCATTCTAGACCACGTATCCGACAAAAATAGGATTTTTATAAAATCTAAAGTCTATTCATAACAAAAATTCGGATTGTCGATGATCGATCATCCATAAGAAGTACCTTAGATTTTTCTCCGGTTGTGGTGTTCGTAAAGTAATTCGTGAAAATGAGAACTCGCGCGAGGATCTTCGCTCTACTTACCTGGAATAATTGACGTGGGATGAATAGTTGTAACTAAACTGCGCGTTTTTATGCAAAATAAAAATGGATTGATTGCACGTGAGAGGAGCCAAATAAAAATATCTTGCTTCCCGTGAAAAGTTTTCTAGAGTTGATGATACATACCGACGTCCCTAAATTTTTGTAATTTCTTCACTCTTTTAAATTTCACCTACTCAGTTTTTCCATAAATGCATAAAATCCGCAGTGTAGTTATAACGATTCAACGATAAGCGGGCTACAGAATCTAGCATATGATCGCTAAGTGCGAAAGGGTGGGCCCTCGATTCGAACTTCTTCGAGATCGAGTTCCAGTTTGGAAAGCGCGTCGCGTTGTCGCGCCATGAGGGTCTCGGTCCCCGAGTGTCTGGCCCCATGTGGGCAGGACAGGTTTGGGGGCCTTCTCATTCACGAACATCTCCTCGCCGACAAGCTCTTTCATTGTTTCGCTCGTTTAGGGGTATCGGCATTTCGGGCCATCAGCCGTGCAAAAAGTCGAGCGAGGAGAATGGGTCCCCGAGCTCCACGCAGCGACCATATCAGGGCACCGTGGACGAGTACGTGCGGGCCCTTGTACGGGCCCATTTGGTCCGGCCGTGAGGAGAACCCCCGAATCTCGCGGACCCCGCCGGCTCCGAGCAGCTTGTATTTGCTCCGCGATCATAATAAAGGAACACCGTCGCGGCCGATAAAATTAATTTGTCAGTCGGACCGGGACGACCGGAAACGGTCGTACCCCGAAACTGTATCTTTGACGGAGATTTATCCTCCGAGGACGCTCCCCAGACTCGAAAGAATCTCTCCTTGGATTATCGTCTTAATTTCAGAGCTGCCTACGCTTCGCAGAAAAAAGGTCCCGATATACATATGTGAAAACTCCGGGACCCAAAATTGTCCCTTTAGAACCTGGACTATCCGTAATAATCGATCAAACGTGATCGGTTGGATAATAGAACAATCCACATTTCTTTAAGTATGTCGTGAACAGAAAAGTTCGATGACAATTGAACTGAATAAAATTGTTACACTGACCATATACCGCGTTGTTTGTTGCAGACGGCGAGTACCTCTTCGTTGATCCCGAAAATAAGTTAAGCAAGTACGCACCGAAGAACTGGCGAAGTTCTCACACATACGTAAGTATTTAATTATAATGTTCTATATGTATTATTGTATATGTACTGTGAAGCACGCTGTAACTCGATTGTCACTTCACCGTGTCCGGTATTATGCACACTTGAGGAATTCGCAGGTTTAGATGATTCAGATGCCTGATAGTCTTGTCATCAACTAAATGTGATCCGTCCTTGCCGACACGTTGTGCTTGACCACTCGAAACGAGGTTGGAATGACGATGGAAATAGGGACACCGTGTTCCCAACTGTGCCAGATCTTAGATTTTTGTTTATTCAACGATACATAGAAAATTAATGTAAAGATTCATTATACATAGCAATACCATCTAAATACATCAAAGGAAGCAATAAATGCAAAATTTTCTCCAAGTTTTCTATCAAAGAAACCTTCCTATATTAGACAACGTCCCTCTACCGAAACGTTACTGTACTCTGCCAACATCGCACGCAATGACACACGTCTCGGTTGTACAATAATGTTCTCGAAGCGGGTAGAGCTCTCGAACGGTACGTTCTGCCGGGAGGAATCGAGAAAAAAAGACGATTTAAGAGCAAAAGAAGGAGATCTCGCTCGCGGCGAAAGGAGAGAAGGGTGCGTAGAAGGCCCTCTTCGGTCAAATTAGCATTTCCATCCGCGGGTGCAGGATGGCGGCCGTGGTTTCGCCCGGAGGGTAGCGCTAAACGAGCGTACAACAGCAGTCCTCTTCAAGACGAGTAGCTTCGCAATATACCCCGGCAACTCGTCGTCGCCACCACAGACACCGATGTTGCTCTTCCTTTTCCTTTCGCAGGCCCGAACACCCGTCCCCGTAATGATTAATGTTAAACCACGTTCATTTACGCAAGCGCAGCCTTGTAACTACTCTAAAAAACGTAGGCTCGACGATCGAAGTTGGGAGGGAGAACCATTTTGAATATTACGTTTGCCGCGCAACATTTCATTTCAGGTAATTTTTTCATTCTCTTTTACATTTTTACAATTACACGTGTTAAATGGCCGACTACTGGAACAATTACCCTATCGATATCTTTGTGTCCCGCTACAGCGTAGCATCTCGCTACGCTGACCTCGGCATTGCCAAGGAATTTCAACGATTCCCGGTTCGATGCTTTTCCCGGAGCGGCGTGGCCCGGGGCCGCAGGAATTTGTCAACTCGGCGGAACGCGTCCAATCGACTGGACACCGGGTCTCGTCCGCTCGAAATTGCGAATGGCGTGGCCGTCCGAAGGGCTCGAGAGCGAGAGAGACGGAGACAGAGCGTGCCGCCCCGTGCGATATCTTCGTATCTGCTCGGAGCGGTGGGACCCCCGGTTTCGCTAATGACGGTCCACACCAATAACCAATAAATACTGGCCCGGTAAAACCGGGCTACCGGACTACGTGCTTATCTCGTCGGAACATCGACCGCGAAGATTTTCTGCTCCGGCGCGAGAGGTCCTCGGCTATTAAAACTGGGCCCCTCCCCTATCGGCGCTTTCGTGCTCCCCACTCTCCCCGGGCCGGCTCTCCTTCTCCTTCTCTGTCAACCACCCTTCATCCCCACCCCCCATAACACTCTAACGAGAATCCCGATTGTTCGGCTTCGATTTTAACGAGACTTTTGCGAGCCGATAGCGTACAGTCCACGGACTTTCATGTATACGCTTGAGCCACTTTTAACATTTTTCTTAGCAACATTGTATTTTTCTTTCATTCATTTTTATCAGTAACTATGTGTCTTTAAAAAAAAAAAGTATCATTTTTAGGACGAAAAATAGTTTGGAAGTTATTAATTTTGCTACCACTGCTGATAAGGTTCAACAACGAAGCGTAATCGATTACAATCGGCTTTGTTTACCGAAAAAACGACGCGTATCCGCCGTGACTGTGAAAAGCGACGCGCACGTAGCTCGGTTACTACGTCACACTTTCGATTTCCATCCTGCCGATGACCGTTCTTTCGTATCCTCCGCGCTTTCGCGAGACGTGCCTGATGTCATTGAGAAGTGTGTCTGCCAATGATTGCACACTGCACACGGTCTTTCCCAATGACTCGCTTTGTTAATTGAACTATGCTTTCGATAGTTTCCTCGGAGCAGACGAGAGACAGCCTTCGCAGGAGGCGTTTGTATCTCCTATCATTGAAAATCATCACCAGGAAATGAACGATGCCTTTAAAATACTGGGTCTAAATAGACCCGGGTTCCTCCATCCAAGTGTTAAGCAACTGGATTTCGAGAATCTTACCGTGACAGATATTCAGGTAGCTTCAGGTTTTCGAAAGGAATCTAGCCCGGATTAAAGAAAGTAGGTCCCAGAAGATCCCGCAAGTCTGAGGAATTCGAGTATCTTCGAGGATTCCTAGAGGTATTCAGAAGAGTTCCTATAATCACAGGAAATTCTATTCGAAATACCTCCGATTTGAGAAACCAGGTTCCAAAAAGTTTTCTCGCATGACCAATAGACCGGAGTCGTGTTGAGGATTCTTAGAGGTGCATTTTATATGAGTCGCAAGAGGGATCGATGGTCTTTCGACTAAAAAATTCAAAGGTTCTTCTCTGAAATTCAGAATCTTGTATCGCGATAGTCTTCTTATTACTATATCTTATATACATATATGTATATCAGTGTTACATTATTCGTCTTGATGTAAGCTAGTTAGCATACTTTTCTCTTCGTTCAATTTTGGACATTATATTTTGCTCATTTAATCACCATTTAAATTTAAAAATGTTTTTCATTAGTTCACCTTTCCTACAGACGCAAGTTATAGTAAAAATTCTGAAGATGATCTTAATTTAGATCGAAACGTAAAGACACTATAAAATTTTTACAACAAGGCTTTCATACAGTTATGTCTGTTGAGGCTTTCGTGTGTAAGCCGTGTCCTAAAGACCTAAAGGAAGAAATTTCCCAATAATATACTGTATAATATACTATGTATAATACTATGTAATATACTATGTAATATATAATATGTATACTGATATTGTATCAGCGTGTCTTCTGACCCCCTGATGAAGCTAGCTGCAATGCTTGCGAAACGTTGGGAAATTTCTTCCTTTAGGACACGGTTTACACTTTCATACTTTGGTTTTTCACGATCTAACTTTTCCGCCGATACCAATTTGTAAATTGAGTCTTCTTATTGTTAAAAATCAAAAAATATGTTTGCTAGTCACGACTTTGAGTGCTGTTTTCAGCACTTCGATGCGAACAATGTCCGATAATACGTATGGGATATTTGTCTAAAAACAATCTCTCGTTTCATGCTTGTGTAACTGGAATATGTTCCCTCGTCGGTTGGCGACTGGATAGCACGAGGTGTCCTAATGGCAGATTGATTAGACCACCGGAAAACCCATTGCGAGCCGCGTGTTCTATTACTTGGAATTGCTTGCGCGGTGCGCGCGGGACGTCGCAGCCGATCGATCTGTAACGCGTTGTTCGTTTGCATATCGGCATCGGCCGGAGAAAAAGTAGGCGATTGAAATATTGTTCGGAATAACAGGCGCCGATTGAAGTATGGCACCGCTTGCTAATGGACGTGATTTATCGGCGCGTGTGCGCGAACAGGACACGCCGTAGCAACACCTATAAGTGGGCGATCACCGTTCTCCCCGATGCGCGATGCAATGCATGGCTCGTTACAATGTGGCAACAGGCCAGGCGCCAACCAACGGCGGCAGTCAACATCAACAACACATTCCTGCAGGGCCACCGACCACCATATTCGTATGTCATCGATTTCACGCTGTCTGTTAGTTCGGCGGCCAGCTCGGACTCGTTGATATGTTGCAACCTTTCTCGCGGGACGGACTCGTACCGAGCAGAGAGAGATTCGTTCACGATGTCCCGACATCTGACATGGCATTTCACAGTTTGCAGCTCGTTCATTTCCCGTCGTTCGGTGTTAATCGGCCCGTTCCTGTAAAATAGCTGGAATTCGTTAAAAAAATTTCATGTCAAATAGGTTTCAACTGGGTCTTGTCGTAAGGTATTACTTGATTCTACTGACAAGGACACGGACTCGTATCCTTCTCGTTTGTTGAAGTATCTCTCGAAGTATCAGTCAGTTTTCTTCCATAATTCCATAATCTTCGAAAGTCTTTGTTAATAGATACTTCAATTTTAGTCAACGACCATTGCCTCGCTGAAAACACCGGTTCTCGTTCGATCACCGAAGTAAAGCGGCGTAGGACGGGGGGCGCACTAGGATGGGTGACCGCTCGGTAAAAAGCCGGGAAGTGGCCCTCTGGGTGCGTTTCACGTGTTGTTGGCAAAATAGGTGGTTCGGAACCCACCTTAATAAAAAGTAGGTCCCGCTTGAAATTAGGCGATAGTTGAGGATTGGTAAAGGGAGAAGTGGTGGAATGGATTTGAAACATACATACTTCAACTTATATATATATTTTCATCTTCTACTGAAGTCGTAATTCACCGTTGCTCGATATCGTATATCAAAATTATCACACTTAGAAAAACACTACTGTCGAGACGAGTACTTTATCCGTCTGCTCGCAGGCAATGGTGACACTCTGGTCCCCAAGTGGTCGCACGTATCGAGGCATTACTGTATCGCGTTCCCGCGCAACGCGCTCGGCATACTCTCGACAGTCGTTTGTTCGACATTTCTGACAAAACGGGCAAGAAAAACTGATTCACAATGCACAATGAGCGGTGGCGATACTTTTGAGCGTCAGTGTATGCAAATACCGGCGGTTTGCGCAAGGACTCCCGATTTTAGCGGAGACTGTACCCGCGGGCCATCCAAGAAGGTAGAGAGCAGGACGCCGCAGGAGCGAAAAGACCGGACAAGGAACAGAAGTGGGAAGATGGAGAGGCATACACCCTGCTGGATTAATATTTATGGTTCGTAAAATATGCGGATGGACCCGACGGTATAATTTGCTACGATTTGACCGGAGGGTCTAGGTCTAGACGCGAGCAGCCAAGAAACCCTTCTCGGTTTAATTTTCGGCTACCGAATTTGGAGCGGGCCTTCGTTATTGGTGGCTGTTTCTCCCTTTAGCCGTGCTGCTCGCCTCCTCCTCGCCCTAACCACTGCGGCCCATCTCCGTCCTCTGTCCCCTGGGTCCTCTCCATCTATTTCGTTTCTTTTTTCTCGTGCTTGGTCGCTCGATGATGTATCGACCACACTACACAGCCTCGAGAAACTGCCGCTCGTATCCCTCTCTCCCTGTCGTTCGCTTACTGCGCGCCAGTGTGTTAGTCACTTCTAATTTCTATTTGCGAAACCCACGGAGTCCTTTTGATTGCTAAATTTAAATGGAAACGCCGGTCTATCGTTAAGATAGATTGGAAGTTGTGGGAGTGAGTAAGTGAAATTAGGACTGGATCGATCCTCCCGGCCACATTTCATTTCGGTATAATGAGTGGACACGGCTTGTTTTCGTTTTCAACCTGATTGCCTTTTCGAGCCTGTGTTCGTTAACCGAGATTGCTAAATCCGCTCGTTTCCGCGGGGAAATTTATATAAGCGGTGGTATGTATATAATCTACTCTTACGAACAGAGATTTCGAAGAATGCTTGGAAACATTGCTCGGTATTGGAGACTCGTAAACGGGTTCGAACGATTTCAACTTTTATTTGAGTGCAGGAGACGTTTACTAGAGGTATCGATCTGTTGAAGAATAATCTTTGTTCGGTTTTAATAAACGTTCCTTCGTCGCAATGAAAGTTGATTAGCAATGTGGTACTAACCCTCATACGCTCCTCATAAATAATTGCATAAAAAAGACTAGAATAATAATTCACCCATTTTTGTTCTACACGTTAAATAAAAAAATTGTGTTTCATTTATAACATCACATTTTACAGAAATATAATTACAACATAGACATAAAAGGACCAATAATTTTACAGTCTTTGAAAATAGTAAATGGGTGAATTTTCATCTTGAGAAACGAGTCAGGGTTAATCGTGAAAACACATTCTCGTAGCTGCGTTGGAATTATTAAGGAATTCTTTCTTAACTGGTCCAAAAAATCAATTTCTTCTTTATTGTATTTTTGAAAAATACAAAATGTTATTATTACACAATTCTATATTCATTTATAATGTTTTTACATGCAGACCCAATCTTTCTATTGAAAATTAATTTTCTTAATTTTTGTCCGATTTTTATTACATATAATCCCAGCGCAAACTATCTGATTTAAAAAATCTTTTTCACCGTTCAGGATATAACGAATCCAAAGTTTTTTTTTCTAGTTTCTGGATGTATAAAATAAAAATTTCTGCAGCTAATAGGTTTCTAGAAAAATATTGAAATATTAATCGAGGCTCGTGCTGTACACGAGAATTCCACTTTAATCAAGGGTTGATTCGATAATCGTGGAACGCCGCATCCGTCGAGAAGTAAAAAGTTCGTTTGAGCTCTAACAGAACGAGTGGCGAGGAACTAGTGAACGAAGGTTAGAGCGTTTTAACGCGTTTGACAGACAGACCGTTATTTATTTCGACTCGTCGACTCTCACCTGGTAATGCCCGGAGTGTCGTCATCGGTCTCGAAGCCTTCGCTCGAGGTCGTTGTGTCCGCCGCGGCGGCCGAACGGTGTTCACCGACGACATATCAAAATAAGAGTTTACATACACTGCTGAACAAAATGACGAGGCACATCGACAATTATTCGCATAAGAGCTTCGTATTGCTGGTATATTAACGGGCTATACGCCTTCGGTAAAATAAAGAAAAATCGATACTCCAGAAAGAAGCTGAAAATAGAAAAAGTTTCTTGTAAAGTGTAAAATGATTACGTTCTTGAGGGTGGCTTGTTGGTTCACGATCAAATATTGTTGAGAATGTCTTTATATGTGGAGACGCTATTTAATAAACTACACTTTATACCTTATATACTTTATTCCTAATGTAAATATGATAGTTTAATTAACGCCACCGTGTTTCCGCGTATCTTGCGTTTAATGAACCATACAGTGTTGCGATGTGCTCAGGCTAGCTGCTTTTACCGGACTGACGACGCACAGTGGTTCGAAATCGCCAATACGTGGCCAAAAATCGAACACATTCTCCGATTTAGTTGAAAATTGATATTCTATGGGTTTTCGGATTGCTGATTATGAATCTGATTTCAAAATTTCAAAAAACAAAATGGCGGATTCAATGTGGCAGATGTGTTGCTTAAAAAATTGTTCGATTATCTTGAAATCTAGTATTCCCGTATTCTTGGGGTTGCTGGTTATGAAACTAATTTCAAAATTTCAAAAACTTAACATCAGATTCATAATCAGTGACTAGAAAAAACCCGTAGTATTAATTTTTAACTAAATTGGAGTACTGCTTGTGTTATCTATTTGATTGTTGTAACTTTAATTTGCGCAGGTCTGCGCAACATATTTTTATGTAAAGCTGGAAAGGAGGCTTTAACAAATACGTCCATGCGTACTGCGTTAAGCCCTCGCTCCGGCCATTTTTAGGGTGTCTTATAATTTGGTCGACTGTCACGTTTATCTCGGTGACGCCGTTAGCAAAATATTAAAGATATTTAAAAAGTCGTCCCGTTGAGTTTACCGAACCCAACAGATGGGCGTGTTATCGATCGTCGAATCTTCTCGATCTCTCGTCCTCTCTTTTCCGCTATTGCCGTTTCACTCTGTTGAGTTTCACGGATCGAACCGGAGAGATCCACGGGGGATTTAGTCCCGATTCTCGGTGGAACGCGTGTAGCTACCGTGCTTGAGGGCGCGTGGGCAGGAACGAGCATGGGCGTATTCACGGTTTGGTGGTTTCGCCCACGTTTGCAAGGTTTTTCTTTCGTCGCGGTAGCCTGCCCGCCGAAGTCGGCTGCTTCGTGGATCGCTTCGGGACACAGAGTTGAACCTAACATTGCACAGTTGCTATAAAATAGGTGGAAATGATTCGAAAATTTTCATGTCATTAAACTGGTTGAAACTAGGCCTTTTCGGAAGGTAATACTTGATTGAGATGTGCTGTAAGAGACACAGACTTATATTTCATCTCATTTCTTAAACAAATAATAGTTAAATCTCTTCGATGAGATGTGGACGAGTTTTATGAAAAATCCATATACAGGGTGAGTCTCCTAACATGACGACTTAAAATAACTCGTAGGTTATTCGGTTTACGAAAAAATGTTTGAAACAAAAGTTGCATGATATCTAGGGGGACATACAGTTCTCTAATATGTTTTTTATTACCTTGCTTTTTTAGCGAGATAGTAGGGTCACCTTCTGTTTTTTAAATGGAATGTCCTATTTTTTATATCATACATCGATAGAGTATCAAATTCTGAGTATAAAAGTGTTGACCTTCATACGTCCTAAACCTAATAGTTTGATACCTGTAAAATCATGTTGAAAGATCAATGTCTGCGAGTGATTCGCGAAGAAGGCAGTGTTTATCTGACAATGTATGCCTGACAAACTACTGCTAATATCTCATTAACTTTAGGTTTAGGACATATGAAGGTCAACAATTTTAAACGCAGAATTTGATATTCTATCGATCTATGTTATAAAAAATAGGACATTCTATTTAAAAAACAGAAGGTAACCCTACTATCTCGCTAAAAAAGTAAGGTAATAAAAAACAGACTAGAGCACTGTATGTCCCCCTAGATACCATGCAAAGTTTGTTTCAAACATTTTTTCGTAAAACGAATAATCTACGAGTTATTTTAAGTCGTCATGTTAGGAGACTCACCCTGTATATAACTTTTGAACTAGTGGACTCCGGTCATTAAAACTTACATTTTTCGCATTTTCTCGTCAAAATCTATAGGACTATATAAAAAAAAGTTGAAAATGTTTGGCCCCCCAATGTGAAGTTTCACTGAATTTCGAATTAAACAAGTCTATATGATCTAAGTCATATCGTGTTATATTAAGGAATGTTGTTATGAAAAAAAAAATGAAAGACTCGTTCTTCCTGATTTGGAGAGTTGCGCAACGTTCAACACGAATAAATCCGACACGAATGTTCGACATGATTCTTTATTTTTTACTAGCATTGATATTTATAGCCTGCAATGCTTTATAGTTTGAAGAGTTCTACTTGATTTTGTATACGCGAACAATCGTGATATCGAGTATTATCGATTCGATGAGAATAATGAGACCGATCAGGTCGAGTTGCTTATTCTGGTCTATGAACGAACAATTCAGTCATCAAAGCAAATGATTGTCTTGGAGAACTACAAGCGGATATGCTGAATTCTAACATATATACAAAAAAAAAAGAATCGTTAAAACATTCCTTCGCGTAGCAAGACTTCGGGAACGCAGTACACTTGAATATTATCCATAATGTTGGATTCACTTTGCAGAAACGTTATCCATTAAAAGTTTAATAAAATTTCAACGAAAATTTGCAACGCGTTTGCTTAATTCCAATTACTTGATTCCACATTTCTATCACTCAAATATTTTTTTTTAAATGAAAAACGTTGAGCCTCGGACGACAATAATTAATTGTATTAATCGTTCATTGTGTTTTGATTTGCAGGGCTTAGACAGCAGCGGACGGCCAGCATTCGTCCTCTACTTTCGCGTTCGTTACTACGTGGACACGCCATTGCTGTTAAGGTGAGCCGTCATGTTAAAGCTAATTTTTCACTTTGCACTTACGGCGTTGCGACATATACGCGCAACCTGAAATTACACTGACAGCATGCGAGTTACCATCTTTCTTACAAGTTGCTATCTTATAATGTAATCGCAAAGAGACGAAGGAAATCCGCGATCGAATCGAATGCGTGAATAAAAGCTCACCGGTAGTCGTCCCGACCCTGCCCGGGCTGACAAATTATTCACTCGAAAGAGGCTGGCTCCTCGCAGGAAGCTAAATTAGTCGAGGACGGTCCGGCCATCGGACGGCCAGCCAAATGGATTGCAGAATTAATCGGAGTAATTAGTGTTCCGCTTCAAATGGTGCCCGGTGCCACCGTGTTCGTCGGAACTGCCAAACCTGCGCAGCCTACTCGACCTCCATTTTGCCTCTTTTTCCCTAGCCACGCTGCATCCCGATTAAGAGGGCTCTCCTAATTTGCCCTGGAACTCCAACCAGGATCGTCCTTCCGGATAAAGCCGCAACGGAAATCGGAATTTTGAAACGGTTCGATCTAAATGCTGCGATTAAATCCGTTTAAATAACGATCGTGAGCGATTGCTTGTAACATTTAATATTTTTACTAATTATTCCGTATTCGCCGTATGTCAAAATTATGTATTCATCTGACGATTAGACGAACGATTTGTTTATAGTTAGAAAATAGACACATTACCAGCCTTCCTCTACCCAATATCGAGGCATTACTGTAATTTGAAGAGCACAGGCGAGAGCCTCCAGACAGAGTCGCCAGATTAAGACTCGCGTCCCCACTCTATCTTCCCCTTCCACGACTCTACTCCTCTACGCTTCCGCCACGGCCCGGTCACGTGACGCGTTTCGTCTCTGTCGCGCACGCGTCACAACGTCACGCGTCTAATCCGGTATCGGCAGAGGGAGGGTAACTTTTTCCCCTGAATTCGTGCTCCCTCCACTCATCCGGCTTGTCTGGCTCGAGAGCGAAGATTCACGGTCGAATTTGCGAATGAAAGAAGTTGGTACGCCATTGGGTGCGCGACATTTTGCAGAACGGAAGTGGGGAAATGAAGTACCGGAGGGGATCGAGGCGAGGAGCGTTCTGCGGTTAGGCGAGCCGTGGGTCCTTTCACGAATTAAACCCTCGTCGACGTGAACGTGCGGCGAATGCGGCGAGGCCCGATGTAAATCACGGGTTTCGGGTGGAAATCAGAAAGCAACCACGGATCAGTATAATTACCGGGACGAGTGCTTTCATTTAATGCGTACGGTCTATCTATCACGCGCCACGTAATAATTTATAATTACAAGAGTAGGTAGCACTTAGCTACCGGACAGGAGTCGAGAATTCGTTTCGTGAGACCCACCCTTTTGCTCGCCCTTCGCATCGCCGTCACCTCTCTCAGCCTGTTCCTCTGTCTTTGTTGCTTACTTCGTTACCATCCAATCGTCTCTTCTCCTCCTCCTCCTCCTCCTCCTCCTCCTCCCGCTCCTCGTGCCAACCTTGCCATCAATTTCATCGGTATCTCGGTATACGGTACACGCAACGCTATCAAAATCTCGCATCATGTCCTTCGAGCCTGTGGTCGCGGCAACGTGTTCGGGTAATGTCGCGCAATTGTCGAAGTGAAGCTTCTAGCGGGACAAAAAACAACGTTTTCGCGAGAAGCAGGGAGGAGACGAAAATCGGAGCTGTCTCCGACCTCTGTCCAGTAGCTCGATGGAAACTTGACATTGCAGCTTTCTAGCTCGGCAGTGACTTTCTTAGCACATTTTAGTAGCGAAGTTAAACGTTGTTTGTTCAACGAATTGCTACATAACTCGTAAGCACTCTGAACGCATCGTTTGTTTACTTACAAGCATGAATGCACGGTACTCTTGCCCAATAGTTCGCCCTCGCCTTCACGCGGCCTAACGGTTCCCCCACTATTGTCGTAGTCTCTCGACTCTCCCAATAGTTCGTTCAATACATGCTAAAACTGAAACACATGTTTTTGCATGGCACATACATATTTTATTAAAATTGATAATTTATTACATATTTAGATGAACCTTACGTTTAGGGGAGGCAGCTCCGATGACCTTGACCTTGACATGTGTTATGGAGGACAACATTCTGAACAACTTTTGTCATTACAACTACCCGGTGCTCGGTCTTAGTTCTCGAGATAATTGCAAAAAACTATTGCTAGTACTAAATTGAATTTTCCGTATTCGTGCACGCTCCGTGGCAAGGTAAGCCTGTTCCGACGCAGCGTCAGTTTACTGTTTTTGTAAACACGTTGTGGAGATGACAGAGAAAACAGGGTCTCACTCTATATAGGGTGATACATTTATTGTATAGCGTAAGCTTTCAATTTTGAAAGACATTTTTCCAGTACTAACCCAGACCTCACTCTGTTCGCATTATTTTTCCAGTACTATTTCAAATTCTGGATGACAACTATAATGCAAAGATCATGCGAACAGAGTTAGGTCGTGGAAGGGGCGGCGGCCGAGCCTCCTAGAAGTTGGCCCCCCACTTGCTGAAATAAATATTTTCAACAGTTGTGCTGAGTTGTGCTAAGTTTGTGCTACATTGTGCTCGAATATTGTATGTAATGATATTTGGTCCCCTCAGGGTTTCAAATCCATTCCACCACCTCTCCCTTTACCAATCCTCAACTATCGCCTAATTTCAAGCGGGACCTACTTTTTATTAAGGTGGGTTCCGAACCACCTATTTTGCCAACAACACGTGAAACGCACCCAGAGGGCCACTTCCCGGCTTTTTACCGAGCGGTCACCCATCCTAGTGCGTCCCCCGCCCTACGCCGTTTAACTTCGGTGATCGAACGAGAACCGGTATTTTCAGCGAGGCAATGGTCGTTGACCTTGTGCTCGAATATTAAAATTATAATATGAAAAATAAGACAGAAAATTAAAAAAAACGATATTTGAGTAGCCCCCCACTTTTAAATTTTTTCAATTTTCTTTATTGTGCTAAGTTGTGCTAGATTGTGCTAAGGTTGTGCTAAAGTATTACTTCAAAATAATAATAAATAACGAAGATATGGTAAAAAGTAGGTTTAGACATTGCGCTCGGATTCTATATCATTATTTGAGTTTCTGGTCGTCCGAGAGATACAATATCACATATCTGAGTTGTGCTAGCCTAGCATTATAAAATATTTACACTTAAATTAAAATTGGTATGAAATATTTAAATTTAAATTAAAATTTGTAAAATATATTTAACATATCCACTTTTTCCTGTGTAGAGTAACGATACATAATGATAACGTCTAATTAATCTTTATGGAATTATACCAAGGTTCCTGGTTGCTTCGCACAAATGTACTGAAACTAACAGAATGAGCTTGTCTTATGAAAACAAACATTCACACAATCAACAAATGTCACATTGAACACGAGATGTAGTCTTATCAATACAACATAAGTAAATACAATATTACAAAATATTAAATATATTGCTTTTATTTCTGCCCTTGTATGATCCTGAAGACCACACTATACTACATGTTTCAAATCGTCTTGATTCCCGCTTTTACATGATGTAAAAAAATGTGTAGCATTCCATTAAAAAAAATGAAGATCACATCTCTTTTCAAAAAAATATTACAATTTAAAAAAATGTAAATACGCTATCATATTGCTAGTAAAATATACTATAACTTCCTCCTTTTCGATTTTTTTCTAAAGTTTACCGTTTACGAAAAAAACGCTGGTTCAAATTATCGCGAACAGGGTGTAGAATCCAAGCGCAAAGGGCCCCGTACAAGAGTAAAGTGCCGTTTATATCGTTGTGCTGGGAAAATTAGAAGTTGTGCTGACTTGTGCTAGGCTAGCACAACTCAGATATGCGATATTGTATCTCTCGGATGACCAGAAACCCCAATTAATGATATAGAATCCGAGCGCAATGTCTAAACCTATTTTTTACCATATCTTCGTTATTTATTATTATTTTGAAGTAATACTTTAGCAGAATCTTAGCACAACTGTTGAAAATATTTATTTCAGCAAGTGGGGGGCTAACTTCTAGGAGACGGCGGCCGACCCGACCACGCAGACAAAATTGTGAATATCTTGAAAACTAAAAGCGACCTCCCTATATTGGAAAAGGAAAAGGTTGCAAGTACATTTCATTTCGGCGTTAGAATTTTTCGGATTTGGAATGTATTAGGTTGTCCGGAAAGTTCTTTTCGCGTTCGCCGCTCGGGGCCTTATCTCATCCTGCTTTAAGTAAACAAACAACCAGATCACTCTATCGTCAATTGTGTGGTCATTCTCTGGCAAGGCAAGAGAACAGTTCTCGACGTCAGCAGAAAGTGTATCGTATGTTTCTTGCATTGTGAAAGATGGAAGACCAAAAGATGCATTTGCGTCACGTTATGCTTCACTATTTTCAAAAAGGCAGTACGCCTAAAAACACTGCAATGGAGATTTGTGACGTTTATGGTGACCGGTCTATAACTGTTCAAACAATCCGGAATTGGTTTAGGAGGTTTAAAGCCGGAAATTTTAATCTTAAACATGAAGATCGCTGCGGACGTCCATCCACCACTGATACCGATCTTATTAAGGGCTACCTCGATGAAAACCCAAGGTCTAGTGTTCATGAGATAGCAGATGCTTTAAACTTGTGCGCGTAATTGCGTCATCTGTATGTAGATATCATATGAACAGCTCAGAGTGAATTTCTACGGGTGCAGCGTTCATTAAAGTTTTAAGATAGATTTTGCTAAAATGAACGCGTTCCGCGAACAACGATTCATGAACATTTAAGAAAGCTTGGATACGTTAATCGCTACGAAGTGTGGGTCCCCCATGACAACGCGAGGCAACACGTTTCTTTAGCGGTGCGAACGAAACTTTTAGAGCTTGATTGGGATGTTCCTACCACATCCTCCATACTCTCCAGACCTTGCGCCATCGGACTATTATTTATTCTTCTCGTGAAAAAATTTTCTTCGCAATAGAAAATTCTAATCAATAAATGAAGTAAAAAACGGTCTCGAACAATATTTTAATAGTAAGCCAAGAGAATTTTGGAAAAATGGCACTATGAGGCTCCCGGAGAGATGGCAAAAGGTGGTAGAAGAGAACAGATCATATATTATTTAAGAAAGGTACACAGAAGGAAACATATTTTATACTTAACTCCTATTAAAAAAACGAAAAGAACTTTCCGGACAACCTAATACCATATATTCCATCGATCCCAATGAAACATACTCCAATCACTCTATTTTCGCGAATATCTCGGAAACTAAGGCCGAGCGCCGGATAATGTATAAAGCAAAGTTGTTCAGAATACCGTCCTTGACAACATATGTCAAGGTCAAGGTCATCGGAGCTGCCTTTCCTGAACGTAAGTTTTACCCATATTTAAAATACGGTAAGACGGCGATACTATGAATGGAGTTTAATCTTCGATGTTCCAATATTAAAGTAGGGATTTGAATATGTATTCCAGAATTTATTTAGATTTTTTGAAACCTAAAACAGTAAAAAGATTAGTCGTGATAAACGACCCAGCATGCATACGGCATCCGTAAAACTAAGGTTGCAGACGGAGGGTTAATATTTAAACTTGTGCGCGTAATTGCGTCACCTGTATGTAGATATCGTATGAACAGCTCAGTGTGAAGCAATTTCTACGGGTGCAGCGGTCATTAAAGTTTTAAGATAGATTTTGCTAAAATGAACGCGTTCCGCGAACGTTTGCGAGTAATGCACGAGACACAAGAATCCTTTCTCACCGCGAGCTTTCGTAATGCCGGCATGTTGTGCCGCAGATTTATAGGGCTGGTTTCTATTGCTATGCACGGTGCGTTATGCGAACTGTAGCAAACGTGACTTTTTGAAATTCCCATGGCCTCACCGAGCACGTCATTTATCATTACGCCAAGTTTGCTTGAGCGTGCCTTTCGACGCGAGTCGTTGTCATCTGTGTTTCAGAGAGTTTAGCTTCTCGAATTTTATCATTTTGCGAAAGCTTAATTTTAATTGTTTAGGTTGGTTTGAAGAGTTGCGGTTTTTAATTATTTTTGTATGTTTTGTTGTCACACACTCCGTGTCCACGCTGACACGAATATTATTTATCGCGTGGTAGCGAGCGCCCTAAGCAACTTAAATTTAAAGACACCGGGGATCCAGCCCGATTGAGTTATATAACGGCACACGGATATCACGAGACACCTTGATTCGTTTCGTGCGAAGGAATGTCTTTATAAGAACGTCGACCGTAGATGCAACAAAGGTCTCGAACGAGGAACACGTTGCCGTTAATACGGGGAAATCGAGACGGAGAGGGAAAGATAAAGAGATAGAGAGAAGAAAAAAACTTCATCTCCGTGGAAGCACGGGATTTAATTATTCACAAGTCACGATACGATTCATTATATCGACGAGCGTGTCGGGAACACTTGAGAACCATTCACCGTGGCACCGGTCGATCCGCGGTCTCTCGATCCTACGGTAACCATGAGAAGCGTATCTCACAGAAATGGCAAGGTTATTATTATTAATTATGCGAATGGGTTTTTTCGCCGTTCGCCGCGATACTTATCCGTTACACAGAGCGCGCAGGTTGTCCGGAGAATTTCAACATTCGTACGCGCGCGATACTTCCTTGCTGCCTCTCCGAGATCTTTGCCACGCTGATCGACAAAATGGTCGGAGGCTGTAATTCAAGGGATGAAATCACCCACTGAAAATGATCTCTCTTCGTGGACAGAAATATTGTATACGATCGAACTTGTTTACGTTGCGACCAACGCGTTACCGCAAAAAATTCCTCCGAAGGAATGTATGATGTCACGTTCCGAGAATTGCCCCACCAACGTACCAGCAGTAGGGGTACCTAATGGCGTCACGATCAGTACGACGACACAATTCGGGGTAGACTACACTGTAGCTTTGTGACGTCACTGAGGTTCTGCATTTCTTATAGCATTTCCCCCACTATTAACCCCTTAACTGCGGAATTTAGTTTTAAAAATTCCCCACAAAGTGCGGAATTAAAATCAAACAATGACGAAAAGGAATTTTATTTGAACTTTATTTGATAAACAATTAACAATTCAATGTTGAAAATAGAAATTTCGAAATAGAGATAGTTAACTGGTTAAGGGGGCTGTACCATATAAACTCGAAAGAATGGATCAATTTTTATGGGTATTTTACAAAACGAAGGCACGTTATGTTATAATTCATTTTGTATTAACTGCTTGTTTTTTCGGTTCTATCTCGCCCACAATAAACGATTCAGGTTGCCAGTTAATGGTTAAAATCAATTTTTTGTCCCGTTTACACGAGACAGCCCTCTCAATCTCCTGATTCCCTCGATCCGATAATGCCGGTCGCGCCTCACTGGCGTTCGAACCGGGAGGGTGAGGTTGTCAAAGTTTTTTGCCCGTGGTTGGAAATATTGTTGTCGAGTGTTCGCGAGAGGGGGCAATAACGATTCGATGATTTCAGCGATGAGACGACACGCCACCACTACTACCTGCAGCTGCGGGACAATGTCGTCAGGCATGGCGGCGGGGTGGAGAGCCTCCATCCTCACCATCCCCTACACGAGCCATCAATCGTTACGCCTCTGCTCACACTCGCGGGTCTTGCCCTACAAGCCGATCTTGGGGACTACTCCGAGGAACGGCACAGGCCACACGCAGGATCTGTGGGATACTGCAAGCCCACGGATTACCTTCCGCCTCACGTAAGTTCTCATTTAGAGTTGTCACAAAATTGGAGAACTAGCACTTTATAAACAGAGGAGGACAGCGGAATATGTTTCCATGAAATAAGTTATTAACACAAAGTTATATCGTATATTACGTGCAGACAAAATGAATTCTCTGTTCATAGAATTCTCTGTTCATATGCTCGCCACTGTATGTCGAGACGCTACTGTAAATGTAATCGATGATCGTGGTTTAGATGTGCCTCGAGTCAAATGTGCTCGCCGTGCTCGCGGCTCAGCATAGAGACAACCGGGGCCTCTCCAGGGAGGAGGCAGAGCTGCAATACATCCGGGAGGCGGTGCTGCTGGAGGCGCCGCTCAACGCTCACCTATATCGACTCCGAAGAAGCAAGAACGAGGCCGGCCCAGGACGCATACTCCTCGCGATATGTGCTCGCGGAGTGCGAGTATACGCCGAGGAGGAGACGCCGCGTGTCTTCGCCTGGAACAACATTGGCAAACTCTGCTTCGACGTTAGTCTCGCAACCCCAGTATTAGTCATGAAACGTCTCTCAACTTAAGCTGGGTTTACATTAGTCCGGTTGTGGGATCCAGCGATTCACGTTCCAGTGGTTTGACTGGCAATTGTAATGAAAACACTATTTACATTATTCCAGTTACGTTCCAGAGCTGAATTGGATCATTGGACTGGAACGCTACTGGATCAATGTAAACCCTGTTTTAAGTTTCTACTAGGACTAGTCAAATGTTAACCGGAGTATCTATTGCAATATTAATTGAGAAACTGTGCGATAACAGAGAATCATCTACACTTTTAAGCATTATTTTGAGAGACTGTTTTAAGAGACAGATCGTTTAAACATCACCTTGAATTGTCCAATTTTTCTGACATAGCGCAAGAAGTTTGAGATACGTGCCGTCGATCAGCCGGACAAGCTCACCCTCTACAGCGGATGCGATGACAAAAGCAAGCTCCTTCTGGGGCTCTGCCGAGACACTCATCAGTTCTCAATGGCCATAGCACCCAGAGTGAACGAAGCGAAGAGGCGCGAGGAAGAAGGTGAGATCATTTCACATGATCAATTAAACGAATCCTGCAATCCCTATCAATGTGCTATCAAAATCCTATTCAATCTCGTAACAAGTTTGAAACCGTCGTGATGGTTCAGACAAATTGAATATGTGTACTCTGGAGTCAGAATGTATCAAGCTCGCATACCTTAAAACAGAATTTTTCCTATTTCCGGCTAAAGAATTCCTCCAAGTTAGAATCCTTACGACCGATATTTCATCAGTTTTCTTAACTGTGTTGTTATTGTCTGTCCGACCGCAGAAAGGAAGGTGCTTCGGGACTGCTACATGTACCCTGCCCGTTGCAAACTAAGCTTAACGGCACGCGGGGCACGCGGTGACCAACGAATCTCTGTTATCTCGAGCACGTCATCCAACACAACTTCTGGAATTGTGAGTGACCGGGTTCACAGCGAGGACGAGCCGGATACTGCACCAGCTTCGACCGAATGTCTGCCACGTCTTACCGAAACTACTTCGCACTCGGCTGTCCAATGCGGCGTTGTAAATGGCACTAATACGGACGTTGAAGATCGTTCGTTGCCATCATCGCCGGTTTCCACCGTAGATGGTGAGCACAGTCACTCGACCACTTATATCTCCTCGAGTTTGAAAATTAATTTTAACGCGACTAGTTAGTAGTCCTGAATAACTTTGTCATTTATAAAACTGTAAAACTGGCCGTTTTAACCCCTGTAAGGCGGATGCTTCTGTCAATTTCATGATAGTCATGACTTTTTACATACTCTTGAATGTTTTCTTTAAGATCAATGTTGATCTCCTTGTTGAACCTAATGCATATAAACAGTAATTTGACCTGGCTACTAAAAAGTAGAGCTTGAGGTTTAATTTTAGTCAGTGAAATTAGCAAATCTCGTTTTGTTCGCGTGCATAACAAAAATTGATCGAAATCTCGATAAACAAACTGTCGCAACCTCTGATAAAATTTCCAATGATAAAAATGGACCGTTCAGTATTGCCAGTATTAAACGACAACGATACAGGGTCCAGGTCCATCGGTTTGGGAGGAATCGCGAAAACGCGATGGTAAACAGTGAGGGTGTTATAAAAACGGATTCGTATAATTTTTAGAAGTAGACGGCGCGGACAGCACGCCCACGACGGCTGCATTGAGATTGGCGTCGAGCGCGGCGACTGCGGCCGAGGGGTCACAATGTAGCAGCAGCTGCAGCACGGTCGTGGTCGTGAACGCACCTGCTGGTGGACCGCCGCGAATGCGTCGCACATCGGCAACGTCCAGTCTAGAGCTGGGCTACTCGCATACGGCACAGAATTCGGCGGTTTCGTCGGAAACCGCCAGCTTTCCTGGCGCCATTTACGACAGGTGCAAGAAGGGCGGCAAATACGCAGGTGAGATTCCTTTCTAATCGCGTGGCGACTCGCGCCCGGACGTCTTAGTCCCGAGAGACACCGGCAGGCGTCTGGTTTTACGTGAACGTGTCGTTTCCAGGTACGGACATAGCGAGCGAGACCAGCGGCGTCTACACCTTGAGGAGCAGCGAGATGCAAGACGAGAGAATAGGGGACTTGTACTCGCCGACAGGAGACGCGAACGAATCGTCGGCTGCGAGCGACGTGTGCGCATTGAGCTCCGTTCAATCGACGACCGACGAAGCTTCCGTAACATCCGGCTTTTATACCATACACAGCGGCCTTAGATCTGAAACAAGCGACGTTTACACGGAAGACGTTGGCACGGAGGATCAAGAGCCGATTTACAGTGTCTGCAAAGGTGACGAGGACGTCGCGAACGTGGTGTCTACGATGACGGCGGTCACCCTGGACCAGCAACTCGAAGACTCCAGATCACGCAGCAACAGCATACTGAGCGCGGGAAGCTTCAGAGGCGATGGTAGCGATCCTTCCAGCGTGGGACCATTATTGTCGGCCGACGAGCTGTCGGATCTCATTGTCGGACGTTATCCGCCTCGGAAGACAATTAGCAATTCCATGGATTCGGACTGCGACTACGTCACTATGCCTCCACCGCCTCCGCCGCCCAGGACAGACAGCGACAGACAGCTTCCCCCGCCTCCTCCGTATCCAGTTAGCATGGACTACGCGACGTTGAACTCGTCCAGATCCAAGATACCGGATATAGAGAGAGAACCACCGCCTCCACCGCCGTACAACGCGACTCGAGGCGAATTCGTACCGTTGCCGCCGAGGAGGACAGATCCACCTCCGCCGCCACCCTACACGTCGCCCAGAGAAAGAATTCAGATACCACCGCCCACGCCTCCAAGAAACGACGCCGTGATACCTAGGGAACCACCGCCGCCGCCTCCCTACCCCGACGTTTCCAAGGTCACCCGGCAAGAAGCGATCTCCACCCTCTATCCGGCCGCGAGCGAAGAGATCGTCTCGCGCGTGACGTCGACGAAGATTCAAACGAGCCTGGCGAACAGCAAGGCGAACGTCAGTTTGACACCTTTGAAGAGCAGCTGCAGTCAGCCGACGGCGAACGACATAACCGCAATCGCCCCGAAACCACCGCCCAGAATTCAACCACCCACTTACCCCGGTGACAAAATGAAACCTACACCGGTCCATGCACCGGTCGCGGCGCTAGTTGTGGGCCCGAACAATTATCTGGACGTGCACGCTTCAAGAGGTGGTCCGGTTTTGTTGCCTTACTTAACACCACCGCCACCCCCACCGCCTCCTCCGCCGCCCATGGTCCATCCCCGACAACCTCCTCCACCACCGCCCAGCCTGGCTACCGTTTACACCAGTCAGGTTGCCAGGTCGCAGATAGAACAGTACAAGCAGCAGCTCTATTCCGACGTCGATTACGTAATGTTCCCACTGAAAGATCCCGCCGTCTCCAAGCAAGAGTACATCGACGCGAAGCAAGGCTCGCTACTTGCCGCGATGGCTGCTTATCCGCCGCCCCCCTATCCTTCGTTTAACAATAAATCGCTGGTAATGTACCGTAGCACACCGTACCTTCCCGGCTCGTCCTTCTCCTCACCGTCGAAATACGCTTCCAACCAGAACCTTAGTAGCAGCGACACGAGTTCTAACAATTACTTACCGCATAGTAACTTGAGCAGCCACTACGCTGCTAGTACGAGCTCGCTATATAGTGGGGCTACTTGTTCGTCGGCAGGGAGTCAGAGTCTTAGACGCGAACCACCAGCCCCAGCACATCCGCACACCCTCCACGCGTTCTCCAGGACAAGAAGCGACGAGAACATTTTGAAGTGTTTCGACTCGCCCTCCAGCATCAAGCTACAGTCCCTGCCGCAGTTCAAGCATCGCAGGCTACCGCCACCGCCACCGCCGCCCCCATATGAAATACAGGTACGATCAACCAACACCTATGTGACAAATTTGTCTGCACATTTCAAATAATTAAATAATTTGCTTTCTACAATCGCCAATATGGCGATATCTTCAAAAAGTTAAACAAAGAGTAAAAGCCCTGAATCGAATTTTTGCTGATAGAACTGTATCGTTCGCATATAGAACTATTGTCACTGATGAGAACCGTGTCTCGTTGTAGAATCTCGAGAAGAATCAGCCGCTTCCATCAGCCTCGTCGTCGTCTTCGTCGCCAAAGAAGACGCCGAAATCGAGCACCATGGAAGAGCACGAGGAAGGGAAGGAGGACGGAATGCTGGATATACGAACGTTGCGGGAGAAGAGCCGCAACCTGGACTTGCCATTGATATCAGCGTTGTGCAACGACCGATACCTGCTCAAGCAAACGAAAGCGTTCGTGATGCCGAAACATCCGACCGAGGCGACATCCTCGACCTCGGCGAAAAACGGGACGAGAAGCAGCAACGGCGGTACGTCCAGCAGAAACAAGTATCCGGTGAGCGGCCTGTCGACCACGCAGATCACGAAACCTCCCAGGAAATCTTCGACGAGTACCCACAAACACCCGGCCGAGGTGAAGGGCAACGCTTACAAGGTCACCAATTCGACGGGCGTGTCCCCTGCTAAAAAGGAGCCGACGAGAGCGTCGCATTCGTAACGGAACGTATCCTCGAGGCCGTCTCAAAATTCTAGAATTCTATACCTCGACGAAAGTACATTCCAATATGCCCTTAAAGATTCTGCGACAAGTTCTTTTTTTTCCTCGTTTTTTTTTTATACGATAGATAGTAGCAAAAAGGACAGATTCTGATAGCGTAGTCGGGACGAGAAACGAATTTCTTTCTTTTTCTCTCACTCTCTTTTGCTCAACAGAAGTCTAATTGTATTGCAGATCTGTTCTCGTTTATGTATTTTGTATACTATTTTGCAATGTCCGCAGTGCCTCGAAGCAAGTGACCTTAAAAATGATCAACACTGTGGCGTTAGATAGAAATGAAATTGTGCCTTAGCTACTATTTTTTGAAAGAATCTTCGTGTGCATTTCATTCGTGATCTTTGGTGGCCTTAGACGTTATACGTTAGAGGAGAATAATCTCTCGTTCGAAAACAAAAACTTCGTTAAAGTACAAAAAGATAATTTTCAATGGCTCGTAAACTCTGGAGACTGCATTGGTACCGTTCTGACGATAGAAACATTGCGAATCGATTAACAGCCGCGAGAGATAGAGCTAAAGATAAAGTGAACTTTCCCTTCAGCATCGAAGTCGATTCGTTCGCCGATCCGACTATAAGTACTTAAACGTTTTCTTCGTTAAAAACCGTGCTTCTTCAACTCAGGGTGCCATTTTATCACTTACAATAACTCCTACTCGTCGCGAACACTCGAACAGTCCGATGAGGATAGATGTACGGTTTCGCCTCGACGACGTATTAAATAAATGCGAATCATTCGTAATGCTAATTAAGGAACAACAATGGCGTTTATTATATCGTTCTTATTTCATCTATTATGATCTCTCTGATACTCCTGAAAAAAAATTGTATTCTTCCTTCGCGAGCGAAGTTTTCTTGTCGCGCGTAGACTAGCGAAGAAGTCAGCGATTAAAGTGTCCATTAACTTCCTCCCTTCGTTTCTCTTATTTTTTTCTCTCGTTTTGCTCAAATAAGCGGTTAGCGTGATCGGTAAAACAGTAAAACGCAAAAAAAAAAATTCGAACGCGAACCCCTGTGTGAGTTCTAGCAACAAAGAGCGCTCTTATAAAAGTGCCTTAATCGCCTGTAAGAGCCACCATTTTTCTAGGTACTAATTAACAAGGATATTTTTATACAGCGAAAGATGGCGGGTTTACGACCATCGTAACTAGAGACATACTACGTTTCGATGTTCACGAACGTAATATTTATTACCATCCAAGTTTTTTGTCTTTGTACTTTCTTCTCTTTTAATATCTTTCAATCAGTGCTCGCTTTATGATACTTTCTTATCGAAGCGTTCTTTAAGCGCACCGCGCCTACCGTAACTGTAAGTGTAGTTTGCTGGTTACTAATGTCACACGATAATCTCACAAGTGGTTGTCGGAATACTGTTAACCGTTAGGCGTTTTCTGTAGAAACTGTGAATCGACTGCACACGGTCGACCGATAAAAAGATTGCCTACGAGAATAGTAATACGTTAAAAGCGATCCAATTAATGGGAACTGCACTATACAGGAACACGCGAGACAATTTACAATTTGTAAAAGATCCGCGAGGACAGCGCGAACATTAATCATAGATCATAGTGTAATGGGTAATAATTTAGCCGTAACGTTGACTTATGTTAATTAATACTAGATATTAATAATTGCAACACGAACCATGTCTGTACATAGTATTGCGTGAAATTATAGGACTTGTTGTAGTCGGAAACCTCATGTATGTACCACGCGCCACCTCAGCTACGAATAATAAACTTTTTTTTTATAATGAAAAACAGTCGCAAAGGTCCGTCCCGAAATCTCATAGGATTTAGGTATATTGAGTAATACAGCAACAACCCAGTCAACAACGTCTACCTCGAGCCCATATCGATCATAGCCTGCAATCATACGATACGAGCAGAATGCGGGCTCTATGGTGTCAACATGATGCTCGAAGCACGCGATGCTCTGAATATGCCCTGATTTGGACAGCAGACCCTACCAGCAGAAATATAGACTTATTCGGAAGTAGTAGTATTATGTTCTACCGGCAGAGTGTGCTGGCACAACTTGACGGCAGCAAGAGGGCAGAACGAAGGCACGCCGTGGCGCAGTTATAGAGGGCAGGTCGGTTGCACTAATGTGGTGGTGTCGTGACCTTAGATCATATATACCTAAGAACGTATATATGGTCTAAGGTTGCGACTCGCTTTATGCGAGTATGTACTCGACTCGGCTGGAAAAGCGAGTCCCAACCTTAGACCATATATACGATCTTAGGTATATATGATCTAAGGTCGGGACTCGCTTTTCCAGCCGAGTCGAGTACATACTCGCATAAAGCGAGCGGCTGGTAGTCGGGAACCGGATTTTCCTGAAACTTGCTGTATTTGAAGATGACTTATTCAATTGTAATTTAGCAAAGCAGTAGCGCGCGCTTCTCAAGATTTCCCGAGAAAAGTGCATTTGAAAATCGGTTTACGCGTTCATAAGGAGTTCACGTTAATCTATGAAAAAGAACTGTATTGGCCGAGGGCGCTGCGAGAAAAACTGACAATCAGTTGATCGCTGGTTCGAGTCTTGCTGTCGACACATTTTTTTTTATCTTTTTTTTCAGTTTTAATCCTACCATTTATTTTTTTAAATACAAACTGCATGTTTTCTATTTGTGGGTATTGACGAAAAATCAAACATAAAAAGACTACAGAGCTCATCTGCAGGCCTAGTCGAGATTTTATGACGTTACGACCTTAGACCATATTTACCTAAGATCGTATATATGGTCTAAGATTACGACACCACCACATTAGTGCAACCGACCTGCCTCTATAACGACGCCACGGCGTGCCTTCGTTCTGCCCTCTTGCTGCCCTCAAGTTGTGCCAGCACACTCTGCCGGCAGGGACATAGGCTTATTCGGAAGTAGAAGTATTATGTTCTGCCGGCAGCACTGCTGTCCAAATCAAAGCAGAATCAAAGCATTTTGCTTACTGGGTTACGTTAACGTTCATCACAGACACGTTTCATCACCTACACATATACCCAGTAAGCAAAATGCTCTGATTCTGCTCTGATTTGGACAGCAGTACTGCTGGCAGTACATAATACTTCTACTTCCGAATAAGCCTATGTTTCTGCCGCCAGAGTGTGCTGGCACAACTTGAGGGCAGCAAGAGGGCAGAACGAACGCATGCCGTGGCGTCGTTATAGAGGGCAGGTCGGTTGCACTAATGTGGTGGTGTCGTAATCTTAGGTCTTAGACCATATATACGATCTTAGCTATCTAAGGTCATAAGATCTCGACTAGTCCTACAGGCAAGCTCTGTAGTCTTTTTATGTTCGATTTTTCGTCAATACCCACAAATAGAAAACATGCAGTTTTTATTTAAAAAATAATTGTTTAAGAAGCAATATGTCTCTGAATTTTGACAGCTCCGACAAGCAGGAAAGGAATCGCTCAAACCCTTTCAGCATTGACGGTTTTTGTGTGAATATAATGCGGCAACATTGCACTTTTAAAGCTGTAAAATCTAGCATTCTCGGACACACATCGTTTGTGTTGCAACGTCATGTAGTTCACTATCTGACCGCTCCATTTCGATAGAGTCCGCTATTGTACCAGAGGATTTTCTACAGAATCGGTAATTCAGAACCGTGAACAGAAAAATGCATTGCTTGCAATGTGTGACACACATTGCGTGTACCAGAGAGGATACCCTATCCTCTCTGCGTGTACTGACACCGACGAGGTATAAGGATAGACCTATCATCTTATGGGACTTCGTGTCACATGTTCTGAAATACCGACTGTTCAAAAAATCAGAGGTTTTGGTATGCCCTCTACGATTTGGAGTGGTGAGTTTAGGAATTATATTGACTTTCAGCACTGACGAGATATCCTCATCGGTGCTGTCAGGTATCGAAGGCGTAGTTGCCAAATCACATCCGAGAATATTCGTCGCAAGGTTGCCAATTTACTGTTACTGCCGTGCAATGCACAGCGCGTATTTCGGCTATTTTCTACGTTACGATCACAAATTTGGAAAAGCAAGCGAAACGAGTCAATACATGATTACTATAACTTGAATATTTCATTTCTGTTTACATATGGAAACTCTCTGTTTGTATAATTATTTTAAAGCTGAAGAAATGCTTTTTCGATTTATATAAATAAACTTTTATTCATTGATAGTAAACAAAATAATAATTGTTGTTGAAACTGATTCATATAAACTTTTGTTGGTTTCTTTGAAGCTACTGATACAAAATACAATTTTTATAAAGACGGAAAAATATTGAAAAGATTGTCAACCAAAAATTTTAATGACAGTTGTTATGCGAGGTTTGATATTCATTACAAGTTGCGGCGTGTCTGTCATTATTTGTTAATATTAAATATACAATTATTAGTTCTTTCTTCGAAATATTTTTATAAATTGTGCAAGAATTTATTAATTGTAAACAATATATAAATTTGTTTAAAATTTAAAGAATTGAATTTAAAAAAGTATGAAATTAAGAGAGACACACAAACAGCTTTGAAAAAAACTTAAAATTGATATTATCAGCAACCAGAGTTGGGCAACAATTTTATTTATGTAAACATTTTGAATAAAATGGACTTATTTGTAAAATTATTCGCAGAAAGTCTTCAAATAACGATACTCTTGTTTATTTATTTCTCTTCTTATTGTTCAAAACAATACGTAGTTGATCAATAAATACATATTAATAGTTGGCTGTTTACAACATATATTATACTTCATTGTACGTACAGTTTCATTTATTATTTATACCCAACTTAAGGTTTCAATACTCTAGCTAGACTAATCATAATCGAAAGCAGTATTTGAAATCGTTGAGGCATTTTAGAAAACAATATTTTATATCTTCGCGGGACTGCAGTATAGCTATTTTTAATTTTAATTTCTACCGCTAAGATCGCTATAAGTATATTCCAGTTCCAGTTGGTAATACAGGATGTGACATTAAAATGGTAATGGGGTTACGTGACCCCAAAAACGTGTGACAAAAAAATGCATTGTATGATAGGTCTATCCTTATACCTCGTCTGTGGTACTGATCCTAAGCACAGACTTAGGATTAGTACAGACATTGCAGCTTATGGACTTTTCTGTCCACGCTTCAGGGGGCTCTACGAGCCCCCGTACCATTTCGGTGTCGCGCTCACTGTTACCGATAATTCGTGAATTTAGGCGTATTAGTAAGAACTGAATATAACGTATACTTCATTTTTACTACGGATGTTTAATATGATTTGGAAGTCATACATGAATATGGCGCGTATATTTGAACAGAGAAAATAGTATTTACGAAGAATGAATAATAAAAATACAAACTATAGTAAAATTAATTTTGTTATGTTGCTCGTATTATTAAAGAAAGTATATTGCAATAATTTTACATATTTTAAACTAATGCTCTACTTTCTTTACAATTATTTAATGCGTGCACACATATTTATTATTCTTGTCTTTTAAAATAACGACTTGCAAGTTTAATAAAACAGGCATTTTTATGCCTATACAAATAAGAATTCACTATATTTTGACAATTTAAGTTGCAGTTAATTGTGTTTATTAGATTAATTAAAAAAATTAAAAAGTTTTTTGAATAAGTCAGCAAATATTCAGATGATCGTTTGATAATCGTGTTTATGATTGAAAATTCTACATTTTAAATTAAGAAGCAATATGTCTCTGAATTTTGACAGCTCCGACAAGCAGGAAAGGAATCGCTCAAACGCTTTCAATGCGAGCATCGACGGTTTTTGTGTGAATATAATGCGGCAACATTGCACTTTTAAAGGTGACAACGTTGTAATATTAGCATTCTCGGACACACGCCGTTTGTGTTGCAACGCCATGTAGTTCACTAGCTGACCGCTCCATTTCGATAGAGTCCGCTATTGTACAGGAGCATTTTCTACAGAGTCGGTAATTCAGAACCGTGGACAGAAAAATGCATTGCTTGCAATGTCTGTACTGATCCTAAGTCTGTGTCCTAAGTTTGTGTTGCAGGTTATGATCGATATGGGCTCGAGGCAGACGTGGCTGAGTGGGTACCTGTGTGAAAGAAAGAGTAATCCTTGTGCAGAAAATAATGTGTATATGTACATTGAAAGGTTTAGTACCTGAATACTCCAATTCCCCAGATTTATGAAAATTATGTTACAAATAGCTGCAGCACATTTTATTTAGCGGAGCTTCAAACGTACCGCCGTTTATCCATCATGCGATTTGTCCCGCCTTCCAAAGATGGCGCTGACAGTCCTTCCCTGCAGTGCGAGTAATATACAGGGTGTTCAACTACAGGTGAGAGAAAATTTAAGGGGTGACGGTTACTAGAAATGCCCTTGTGGATCTCAACCATTAGGCAGGTTCAATGTCGTCGAACGATTAATTTGTTAAGACATTTTCACCTCGCTGGGGCCCCGAATGACAACCAAGGTAAGCATGTGCCTGGCATTTGATACGTGTCGCAACCTATACCTCTGTTAGTCGGGTTGAAGCATGTTAGGCGGATTTTTACTTACCGATAACTAAAAAACGAAGCCGAAAATGCAAATATTTTATTCTTCATTTTTTCTTTATATCATCGTGGAGAATCACCCCTTAAATTTTCTTTCACCCGTAGCCGATTACCCTGTATGGGTATAAATTGTTCGTCACGCTGTGATTCAGATGACTTTCGCTCAGAATACATTCTCCGTTTTAATGAGACCTTGCCTTGAGAAGAACAAAAGGAATTCGCTGAAAGGAATGATTTCTCTAGATTTACAGAATTTCTGATTTCGACGACAGAACTGGGCCGATCGAACACGTACCTACATAATATGTAGCTATACAGAAGTGTTGGTTGTGGAACAGACGCAACATTTCCAACAGTACGAATAAAAGTAAACGCATTGCGTTGATCGATACTATCTACACGACGGTGCCATGGAATGCGTGCAACCATAGACTTAGAATCCGTGGTCCGTGGTGTAACAGAGCATGCGTAAATGTTTGTAGCTATTCGTTTGGTACGCCAGTCTGCAGGACATTACTGCACGTTGTCGTCGCGCGTTGAATGCCGCGAAACGTTCCTGGAAGATTCGGTTTCGTTGTTCATTGTAAACAATCACCGATAGTGACACCGAGCACCAAAACACAGACCTTCTTCCATGCCCAAAGTGACGTGAGTGTTCATTCGACGATCGCACCATTTTTTCTCGGTGAGATAAATCTTCACTTCGTTTTAGTTCATTATTACCCATGCCGAAGAATTTAAAGGCATTCGAACAATCGCACAATGGCTCGAATGCCACGATTAGCTGGACAAAATTAATTTTTAAGTCAACAAAAACTAATTGTGTCAATGTGACCTTTAATAACTGTACATCGAGACTCGTACATTAAAAAACCTCAAATCTTAATTGTTAATGTTTACGGATCAGGCAAGACCGACCTAGGCAGACTGTGTACGGACATTTATTCGGTTACATTCTCATAATCGATAGAAATATCTTGAAAATTGATTAAAATTTCAGTTTTAAATGTATGATAGACAGCGGATTTTATGCATTTATGACAAAAATGAGTAGTAGATGCAATTTAAAACAGCAAAAACATTAGGATTTAAAAACACTGTTGTATCATTTTCAATCTATTGCACATATTAAGAAAAAAAATTAAATTTCTATTTTATTGCAGTTTGCTTTAAACCAGATGGAAAATTTTTATTATGCATAAAGATGTCTAATGATAAATATAGGATCTTATAATGTATGTTTCAGTCTTAACACCCCTAAATTTTTAACAACGGTTTTTGTAATTTTGTAAATCGGTAATGTAGTCAATTAGTTTATTTTTAGTAAAAGTTTATCAATGAAAACATATGTGTTCCACGCGACGAGACTTAAATGTATGAAAAATTGATACTTTTTACGAAACGTAGCAAATTAGGTCGAAATTAATTACCGAAATAAATATGTTTAAAAAAAACATCTGAAAGTATTGTCGTTATTTATACTTTTGTTTCGTAAAGTCCATGGAATCTGTACATGTAGATCGATATTAGCGCTATATCTATTCCATGCAAATGTTCATATTATCTACAGATAATAGCTTTTGTGCATGAGCAGGCATAATTAATTATTATTTACGATAAGTGAATAGGTCGCGCAAATAAGAGTCCGATTTCCACTTATTTTAAGTATTGCTTAAAAATATCAGTACGTACCTGTTCACAGAGATAATATGCAGAATTTTTCGTAAGTGTGATCTATCTCGTTGCGTCACTCACGATATATTTTAATCGATAACGCAATTCTTTCGTATTGTTGTATCATTTAATAATTAATTACATATAGAGCATTTATAACAAGAATAGTCATGCGAAACTGTGAATCATGTAGGTGATTCAATTTTTTAAGATCATACTGTGATAGCAATGAACTTTTTGATGCTGCGCCTTGTTGAATTGGTTGCATACTCCACGGCGCGGTGTAGGTTATGGACTTAGTAATTCTGTAGGATCCAGAATGTTCAACAAAATTATTTTTTTAGTCTCCAGAACATAGTTTTACATGAAATGTTTTTGTCATTAGAAACTTTATACAACAGACAGTCTAAGTAAACTTATCTCCCATCTACTTACATGTTTTATGAGCATGATTAGTGAAAGTCAGTCAAGGTCACGCGTATAAAAAGAACTGTGATTTTAGTCACTACGTTTTTCATATTTTAATCTAATGTTACATTAATTTATTCATTCTTGCGGATCAGTTTATGAATGAAGTCAATAATTAACTGCTCATTCTGCAGTTTCATTGTCTTTTCAAGATGTTCACCGTGATGACTGCGAAGCCGCGGTAAAAGGTCGTACAACGGCGCTAGAATGGAGGATATGAATAACCTTGAACGGTCAATTAATTTTCTTGTGAGAGCATCTACGCTCGTTGCTCTCATGCCTGTAGAATTCGAAAAAATTTGCACTGCGTCTCATTGATGGAACCTTGGTGTCCGAAAAAGCCACAAAAGAAAATGAAAACAATTATTACATGTATAAAATTGTATATGTATACACAATTCTATAATCTTTTTTTACTCCCACAATTCTATAACTATATAAAATAAATAGATTTCGATTAAATATTCCACGGAAATTAACCTGTTTTTAGGTACACGAGAATCCTCCCTTAAACTTTTATTAGGTAAAGAGAATCTTTATAATTTAAGAGTAATAAATCTAACGCTAGAAATTTCACTAACAATGTCACAGCAGCCGGCGACACCCAAATATTTGTAGTGCTAGATGTAAAATTAGTATCTTTCGAAATAATAGGAAGATAGGTTTCTCGAACATTCGTGTCCGTATTTGACGGAAATTTCGCTAAATTATTGATAACGTTCAGCTTATTTCTAGAAGCGTGTGTGAAAAAGCGGTGCGTTGACTCGTGGCTCTGTCTGAAACCATGATCTCGAGCGAGTTGTAAATCTGTCTGAATATAAACACTGATAAAATTTTTCAAGAAGATACTGTTCAGTCGGTGATATCTTGATTCGATACAAATAACATCTGACATATTTATTAACCGAATCGCGATACAATCGCGACTTTAATATAGGGCATCCGCTCTTAATATACAGTAAATATAGAACACTTAATTTTAAAAGTTAGCTAAAAATAGAGAGCTTCTTCTCAATGAAACTGGCGCCAAAACGCACAAAAATTAATTATTAGCATTCGAGTGGCCATTCTCAGGCATCATTATTAACAAGTATAGCCGGATAAATTGATTTTTGAATAGACCATGCGACATGGCTACCAAAGAAAACCCTCTGTGACAAGTTTCAAGTGGCTATCCCTACCCAAGGGTAGTTATGAGATCAGCACTGCGTCATGAATTATGCTCTATTTCTTCTGTACTGCTCAACAAAAAATTACGAAAAAATTCATGAACATTCTACCTAACAGCACACGTGACAGTGAATTATTTCAGAATTTTTTGTTGCAAAATCGATTTTTAAAAAAATTCAGAAACATAAAATTGCCGATTTTATAATGAAGTTTTTAGAGTACCATGTTTATATTATTATGTTAGTTGTGCCTCATTGCGATTATTAATGTGTACTTTTTTCAGATTTTTCGGATTTTGCGAACAGGTTTAAAAAAATTGGAAATTACAAAATTTCGAAAAAAATGCAGATAATGTTAATCACACATGATTTTAGTGTACGCTGACAATTAATGTAGCGGAAATTGCTATCTGTTTCGTTCAATGTCAACGTTTAGCGTGCGTGAAATGCACTATAAATCTGTCGGCAAAGGAGGATAAAGTTACTAGACTGACTAGAATGGAATATGCCGTTCCGAATAGAATTAAAGTACCACACGCGGTCGTGTGCTATTTGTTTATTGATAGAAGATCATACATGTACTGCCTCGACTCCCGGTGCACTGCGCACACCACACACATATATATGTTCACACATGTTCATGTATATTACATCGTTTAGTATGATTCCGTATCATTTCAATCAGAACACTATCCCAAAATCGATAAGAGTTTTGATAAAATAATGATTAAAAGCAAAATTGTTTTGTTGCTGGATTAGAAAGTGATACGCTGGTCCCGATATTTTGTTTGTCCGTTATCCTTTTCCACGCGCACATTTGTTGACAAACAACTCAATTGATCCGTATTGAAATTGTTAGCCGTGTTTCGGACAGTCATTAGCGCAGATGAATAAGCGGCAGCTGAGAGATTTGATTCTGCTTTCACAGTAATATTCCGACCAATGTTGGGCTGGCGAAGGCTTAAGTGGTCCTACGTACTTGTATGTATGGTTCGGTGACAGCGCGCACGTGTATGGGTCCAAACGGTTTTCGTTTAACAGTCCGTAAATCAGCCTTGATTAAAGCAGCAAATATTCCTTATATGATTAATTTAGAAGCCGTTTGCTAGTCAAATAGATGACTGAACACGCCAGTAAATATTAGAGCATTAGAGACAGTCCGTCGGGCTTAGTGATTCGGAAACTGTTGGCAAGTCAACATCGGTGGTACAGGATTGTATTCGCGGACTTGAGAGGGCTTGGATTAAAGCAGTACAAAATATATACATACATATCTCAGACATCCCGGTACGTATCGATTTACTGAACGCGATTTAATCTTTCGGTTGTCTGCCACTGCTGCTCTTGAGATTCGATCAGCAGAAATTTTACCGCAATCACCAAAATTTTCGGTTGGGTTCTACCTCGACTGCGACAAACTGACGCGAAATATAAATTTATTATCCGCCTTAATATTTGTCACTTCTTTTAATGTTCTTCCTCTTTTGTGCTTCTCCCGCCTATCTAATCCGCAGTCTAGCAGATACAAGTAGCGTTCAATATTATTTGTTTTCGTACAGACGGAAATAATGTTTGATTTATAGGCTGACATCTAAGTTGGTTTAAGTTTATCCAAAAGGTCGATGCTCTTAGACGACTTGACACGTGTATCTTTTTATCCTAGTAATCGACGTCTTTGACTTGCATCACTTTTGCATCAAGTGACTCGTGTCTACTTAACAATGCATTGCTTCTGGTATCGAGGGCTGCTCCGATGGGAACGTCTACCTATTGTGTTTCACTCTAGAGTTGTTATCGCTTTTGCTCTCTTTTGAGAGATATACTCCTTTATCAATAACCCGAACCGAATTTATCTGTGATAAGGTTCGCTAATAATGAGCTACACGCAGCAGCTTCGCATTTAATACATTGTAGCTTTTAACGAGCGCACACAAGTATTTGCAGACCTCGGCATTTCCATCGGTGAGTTCCTTCTGACCGCAGCGGTATTAGTAAATAATACTTTCCTGTGCAATCCTTCTCAAAGATCTGAAACTCGAAGAACACATTTTTCAATAGGCGACTATATTTTTCACGACTAGGAAAATTCCGATATTGTCGCTCATTCACTCAACTTTTGCTTTACGATCGCTACAATCGTTATTTAATTTCTATTTCGTATATTAATATCATTAATCCGTATTAATACAGTGTTATTATTTATTCTTTTCCGGTATCTTGATTTCAGAAAAATGGGGTGTACAGCGTAGAAATATTTTTCTAAACACTTTGAGATGACCAAGCTGCCTTTATCAAAATGGACAAAACTCATCGAACTGAACTGAAAAATCCGCGACAGAAGGCCAATGTATTATCGATATTATCGTTCTCGTAAGGATACATCAAAATATACATAAAAAAAACTAGAGGCTTCAACTTGTGAGGTTTTCTCTAGGATTAGCAATGAGAATTTCAATTTGTTGAAATCGTGCTTTGGCAAACAGGTGGATATGGAAGCTGTTCGTGAAGGGCTACAAACGGGAATTGAACGAGACCGATCTCTATTCTCCTCTACGAGAAGATAAGAGTAGCATTTTAGGGCAACGCATTGTCAAGAATTGGGAGGACGAGGTGAAACGATGCGAGAAGAAGAAGGACGGCTCGAAGCCAAGTTTGTACAGGGTGCTGTACAAGTGTTTCGGTGGTACAGTTCTTTACACCGCGTTATGGGTGTTCCTTCAAGAATTCGTTATACGGTACGGCAACAATGTCCACCGCGACACAATTCGTTTAACACCAGCATAGCGTGCCACTCGAGAAAATTAGAATTGATCTTTGAAACGGGATCAAAGAGTGAACGAATTTTCTGAGAAGTTCGCCGTCGTCGTCGTTTTTGTGCTCTCTATTGAGTGTGTTATGAAATACTTTGCGTCACAGATCAGTAGCAATGAATTAGAAACTATCTTGAAGAAGTACAAAAGTTGAATTTGCCTGTCATTTATGATATAGACCAGTGTCATAGTTAAGGGGTTAACTGATGTTACTGTGTTGACGCGATCATTAATCTTACTAACACGATACAATTACGTGCCGCTATCATGAAAGTCGCCACGATTTTTTTCACATTCTTTCCGGTCAGCAAAACTCAAAGTTACTCGATATGATAATTCATAGATTAAAAATGTTATAACAATGACTGTGTTTCGCGATTCGATTGCAATCTTTTTTCAAAGCGCATTTCAGATTAAAAGCAGATAAAATGCACGCATACAATTTATATATGTGTACAATTAATACCATGGTTGTCCTCAATTGTAATTTGTTATTTCAATCGCTTTGTTCAAATAAAATAAAAAGTCAATTTATCTGAAAGGGTGGTTATTGAAGCAACTAAATTAATTATTTTTAGTTCTGTGATTAAAGTTTAGCTGCTTTTGCTTTTCAAAAGAAAACAACCTCTTCAAACAGGAGCAGATTGTAGCAATCTAGTGTTATACATATTAGAGAAATACGAATTTTGGGCATTAGAAATTATTTGATCAAAGAGAGATGAAATGAAAAATAATTTGAAATAGAGAAAAGCACGGGGAATTATAACGTGTGCGATGTAATATTTTTTAGAATCATTCAACCGTTCCTGCTAGCTAGGTTACTGCGATATTTCTCCGGAAGTAAGAAAACATGGACCACCGATATGTATTATTACACGACGGCGTTCTGCATATTTCCTTTCATCGATGCCGTAATCTTGCACTGGTCCCTTCAAACGTTAACGCACGTGGGGATGAAAGTTCGAGTCGCCTGTTGCACTCTGATATACAGAAAGATCCTGAGACTGTCCAATTCCGTCCTCGAGAACGAAACGTCCACTGGACAAGTAACGAGATTATCAAATCGAAACCCGCCGTAAGGTGGGACTCTCGTGTAAAGCAAGAAAATCGATTGATATTTCAACGTTATTTTTCTAGAAAACTATTACTTATACAAGTTTATTATTTAACAAGAAGTAGAAAGATAATTTTTATTCATATTTTTATCACGATTACATCAAGTTGCATACAATTGTTGTTATTACACGAGAATCCCCCCTTAACCGAGACCGAATCGTTCGATTAATTTATTATCGATGTTACAGATGGTGAACTTCCTGAGCAATGACGTCAACAGGCTCGACTACTTCGTCTTTGGCATTCATTACTTATGGATCGGACCGACCCAGATGATTCTAATCACGTATTTTATATTCCGCGAAATCGGATTCGGAGCCTTAACGGGGATGTCGATAGTCGTGTTGAGCATACCGTTGCAACGTAAGTGTTGACAGACTTGCGTTTTCCGTCAATGAGACTATAATACCTTCGAGTATGTATCCTATTTTATGGCAGAAACGCGAAGGATAATCGTTTAAATCGTATTCGATCGAGACGCAAGCTAATTCCGCGTTTCTTGTCTAACTTTAGCTTACTTAGAGGTAATTAGTATTCGTATTCTTAGTGTTCTTAATTGTTTGAAATCAAAGGGTAATTTTTTGTATAGCTTAAGTCAAAGTTTCAATTGCTTCGATTCTTGTTTGATTCGTCGTTTATGCGTTTCAGTGTACCTAGCTCGAAAAGTGTTGCGCTTGACCCATGGCTCCGCAATGAAAACTGATTACAGGCTCAGATTAATGAATCAGATCATCTCCGGTGTGGAAGTGATCAAGATGTACGTTTGGGAGATTCCGTATTCCTTTCTTGTGGAGAAAGCCAGGCGGTAAGACAAACATATATCCACTATCTCGTCTAAACTCTATTTACGTAAGGTTCTATCAACTTAAGCTTCTTCTATCAGTAAATATTTATTTTTAATCTGTGATTATATGTTTTCTTAAGGGGGCTCGTACACCTAGGACACGGAAAAGTAGCGTCTACTTCGACAATTTCTTGGGGGAGGGGGAAATTATTGTTTATCGTAAAGCCTATACTTTTATATGACTATAAGATTAAAAATGTGGTGGCAAGTTCTACGAAAGTAATTTCCGAGAAACAATTTCTGCGATTCCTAATAGTAATTCCGCTGTTTTTTATGTGAAACGACCAAGAAGTCCACCGTTATAAAGTAGGTAAAAAGATCTAATTTTCATTGTGATCAACGCTTGAAAAATGTCAATCAGCCGAAATCATCAATGTCACTTTTTCCTTAAGGAAAGAGGTGGACGTGATAAAAAAATACTCTATTGTCGAGCAGTTCGGTTTAACATTCGACTCCAACATTCCTCGAGTTAGCCTCTTCATAACGATATTGACGTACGTCTTAAGCGGTAACAACATCGATGCGGAGAAAGTATTTATGATAACAGCGTTTTACGCAATCGTGCGCAGCTCAATGACCATTGGCTTCGCCTTGAGTAAGTCCTTCCATCGTTTCGATCGCGATTAATCTTCATTTATGCGATCATGCGATCGTGCTAACAAATTCGCAAACGTTAGCGTAAATATCACGACATGGAATAAATTTTTAACGCTTTGATTTCTTAGTTGGCAAAAATGCTTAAAAAGTAATATATTTCTTTCGCTGTTCATCTTCATCGTTAAAATAATATTTTATTTTATCCAATATGCCTCGTTTATGAGATATTAAAATAATTTACGAAAATAAATTTCTCAAATATGCGTTTCTCAAAATGGCTAATTCGATATCTCGAGATCTACACGGTCAAGTGGCGTATAACATGATGCGTACCTTTGATAAACTTTCCACTGAAGCCGATGTGTTAGCACGAATCAGTAATAAATCTCTGAACGATATTAACACGATACTTCGCAACACATACAGGTATTCATCAATTAGCTGAAGCAACAGTCTCCATTAGACGTCTCGAGAAATTCATGATGTACCCGGAGAGGTCCGATTCTCACACGGCTCATATCCAAGTAGCATCGCAATCGATGCCCGTGTACTTAAAAAATGTGACTGCCAGGTGGGACCAGTTCAGAGACTACACGTTGCAGGACGTGGACCTATCGGTGAAAGCGGCTAACTTTATAGTCGTAATAGGTCAAATAGGGTCCGGGAAGAGTAGCCTGCTGCAGGTGATACTCCGAGAGTTGCCGCTGGAGAAGGGTGTCCTAGAAGTGCAAGGCAGGATTAGTTTCGCGGATCAACAGCCTTGGATCTTCGCGTCCTCGGTGAAGCAAAACATTCTGTTTGGCCAGGCCGAGAACGAGGCTCGTTACAAAGACGTGATTCGAGTCTGTCAATTGACGAGAGATTTGGAAAGCCTTTCGCACGGCGATAGCACGATGGTGGGTGAAAGGGGAATCAATCTGAGCGGTGGTCAGCGAGCTAGGATCAATCTAGCTCGCGCCCTGTACACTGAGGCTGATATTTACTTGCTGGACGATCCTCTATCCGCGGTGGATCCTCACGTGGGCAGTCGGATCGTCGAGGAGTGTATCTGCGGCTACCTGAAGAGCAAAACTAGGATCCTGGTCACCCATCAGATACAGTACTTGAAGTCCGCCGATCAGATCATCGTGATGGACAACGGTCGGATCTTGGCGAAAGGTAGCTTCGAGGAGCTGCAGAGTATGGACCTGGACGTGATGAAGATCTTCCAGAAGATGCACGAGAACAAAGAGGCTAAAGAGCCGGGGGAAATTAAGGAGAAGAAGCAGTTGGTCGAGAACGCGAAAGAAGTCGAAACCACCGCCTCCGAGGAGCCGGTGACCTATTGTTGACCTATCTGAAAGCGAGCCGAAGTTTTCTGCTGCTCGCCATAATGGTGCTGTGTTTCACAATTGTTCGCGATTTCTCTGTGTTTTGTACTTTTGTAGTGTCGATCGTATGCACTGTGACGGAAGACGATTGTCTCGCAGTGTATATGTATATATGTATGCGAGTCTGGCCAGTGATTGACAAGTGGGCGTTGTTGTGGATACGGTTGCGAATGGAAAAAAAGAAGCGAATGACGGAATGTCTGAGACGACGCTAGGGTTTTCCGCGATAATTTGTAGAATTGAGTTTTGTTTTGGTCTGGAGTGTTCCGCGAGTGATCCCGGGTAATGATGGATTTGGATGTTGGGTCCTTGTACACTCGGTTCGGCAAGACTTGGATTCTACCAGGCCGGTTGCACATTTGCGATTCGAGGGCATTGGAAGCGTTGAAGCTCCTTTGCAGTGTATACCTAAGGCTATATATAAGGCTAACCGTAGTGCTGCCAGCGAAGGATTGTCCTAAGGGCAAGCCGGCAATCATACACGGAGTTCCAGTAGAACTCTGCTGTGGATCACTGCGCGTTGAGATCTGGTGATAAACGGTAAGAGAGCTCTCTTAGTTTTAAATTAGAATGGGCATTTAGGAGGTACCTCTACATCGAAGCGATTTGTATGGGCTACATGGATCTGGTTACGGTCCTCATCATAGTGTTTGACGACCTTGCGATCGCCGGCGACATCGGTTTGGTGATCACTCAGATCAGTTCGATCATCGGTTGCCTCCAGTGGGGCATGAGGCAGACAGCCGAATTAGAGAACCAGATGACTTTCATAGAAAGTAAACCAGACCAGAAGCCACTAAACGATTGGCCAACGAAGGGGCTCGCTGAGTTTAAGAACGTGAAGTTGAAGTACGGGCCTAGGAGCGCCCATGTCCTAAAGGGCATCAGCTTCGTGATTATGCCCAAAGAGAAAGTTGGCGTCATCGGAAGAACCGGCGCCGGCAAAACCTCCTTGATAAGCGCGCTATTCCGGTTGGCGTACATTGAGGGAGAAATCCTACTAGACGATATAGCTACCCATACAGTGGCCTTGCACGACTTCCGCTCGAAGATCAGTATTATTCCGCAGGAGCCGGTACTCTTTGGCGGAAGTCTGCGTCGCAATCTGGATCCTTTCGACGAGTACTCCGACACCGTTCTATGGGAAACTCTGGAGCAAGTCGAGCTGAAGGAGATCATCTCCGACATGGCCGCCGGGCTGAACACCAAGGTGGCCGAGGAGGGCTCGAACTTCAGCGTTGGTCAACGTCAATTGTTATGCCTTGCTCGAGCACTAATTAGGAATAATAAGATCATGGTTCTAGACGAAGCCACTGCCAACGTCGATCCAAAGACTGATTCTCTGATCCAGCAAACGGTCAGAAAGAAATTCGTGGATTGCACTGTCTTTACTATAGCGCATAGGTTGAATACCATTATGGATAGCGATAAAATAATCGTGATGGATCAAGGTCACCTCGTCGTAAGTAGTTATGTTCTGTTCTTTAAACTTATTGAACGCTCGAACATTCAATAGGCAATTTCATCGATACATTCGTGAAATTTTTGTGAGCAGATTCAGAATTAGGACATTATCGCTTTGGATAATCGAGGTTACTTTAGATCATGAATAAAACAAGTAAATATTTAACGAAAAGACACAACATTCAGAAAAATGTCACGAATATGTTGGTAAAAGTTTCGTAACAAAATAATAAATAATAAATTTTGATTTGTATCAGGAATCTGACCGTCCGTATGTTTTATTACAAAAGAAGGGCTATTTTTACAATATGGTGGAGAAAACTGGTACTGCGATGACGCATAGTTTGACCGAAGTGGCCAAAAACGTAAATCGTATTTATACCTGAGTAAATAAACAAATAAAAAATGCAACGCGATGTGACAATATATCTGGTATTGATTTTCTAGTGTTTCTACAGGAAAACCGGAGCATCATCCACTTGAGAATAGTCAATCTCTAGCAATATTAAAGATGTAATAATATTTGAACAAATTTTTTTTATAGATACAATTTGTATTTTATTAATCTTTGTGAAGAAATTATGGTGCTTATATACCAAAGTTTTATCTACGAATCATTGACTATGAATCTAGTAAAAATACAAATAGCGATAACATTTTTTGCAATAAAATCTTCGCCATTAAAATATGCTGAAATGGAAGAAGAACATGAAAAGTCCTTTGGTTAATAAAAAATTATTTATATACTATTTATGTACTACGTTTTTTTAACCTACCAGCATGTATGCAATATAGGACAATTTGTTTATCCATTTGTTTATCAAGTACTTCGTAATACTGAGAAAAACGCTATGGAAGTTTTTACAATCTGTTAAAGAAACCGAGAGTTTTCTTGTATTATTTTACCGTGGAATGGAATATTATTGTTTTTACAGAGCATGTAAAAATATATCATCGTACAACTGACTTTAACATTTCTTAAAATTAATTTATAGAAACAAAAGGCTCCATACTTACATCGCTAAAACCGAAAAGTGTATATTTATAGAATTTCCCAGCCATTAAATACTGCACTCTTTGTCCGTTTATCATACAGATTACCATAGATTTTCTGTCTCGGCTTGCAATCTCTGTCCAATCGGTGTCGTAAAACGCATAACCTATGCTCTGCGACTAAATATCATAATTATTTCAATGTTAGTGTACAGTTTATAAATATACTAGAGCAATATTAATAATCAGACTGCAGATATTTATGGAAATAAATAAATGTGTAATATCCACAGTTTATTAATAATTAGTGTCCATATAGACACGTGAATTTTAATAAATGCACGAATGCGAACCTCGTAAGTAAGCTGCTCGCCAATGTAAGAGTACAAATACAACCAGGCCGTCACGATTATAGTATACAGAAAAAAATTCACAAAAGCCACCGTATCTTTTCCAAGCGTCTGTGTAATGTAAAAGATATTCACGTAATACGTTTAACATTTTTATTGTACTTACATAATACGAAAAAAATATTCATACGAAAAGGTATATCTACACTGTTGTTTTGCTGCTAACTATTCGTACTATTGTTTTCTTTATAATATCCAATAGAATTTTAATTAAACATAATAACAAATAGAATTTTGTATGGTTCTATTTTTTTATGCAGATGCCGATAGTGTTCCTTTTCAATAATTTAAGTTTGAATAGACCATCATGCCAATTTTCACAAAAAGTATGTTGATCGTGAAGCAGCACAATGAATCTTGAGGCTGCTTTTCATTATTTTCTTTGCAATGGATTAATGTATGTGCTTTAAGGAGATACGATTACATACGATTAACACCACATACATAGAAACGCCCAATCTGAAGCCACAGTTCAGATACTCTAGCAGAAGAAGATGTCGAAAACAGTCATTTAGAAAACCTGACAACCTGAAACACCCACAAATACAATTACTATATTGAAGGAATTCGAATGCAGCAGAGCCTCCCGTATTCCAACTAATATGGAGACAAAAGTGTTCGAATAACAGAACAATCACTTTTCTGATATTAAATTTGATTTATTTAAATTAATATGCCAATACGTGGCATACAATAGAAGAAGAAAATCATTAGAAACAAAAATGTTTTACCTTAGTTTCTATTCTTGTCCACATTCAATGCTACTAGTAAGAGATCAAGTGTCACTACACGATAGAAGTGACATTTCGGTCCCGAAATTTCCGAATCGTTTCCTTCGAACAATTAATCTAACAAGAATTTACGTACTCACTCCATCAACTCCAAATGCTCGATCACCATCATTCTCATCCTCTTCTGGAAATGCGCCGGGGATTCCGTCAGAGACATTCGAATTCGTCTCGCCAACACCGACAATCTCGCGCAAACGTGCAGCGTCGACGTGACGATCAGACTAGCTTCGGCTGCATGGTACATCGCCAGATACGGAACAGGAAATTGGTAGATGTATACCAGAGTGTAAAGTTTAGCGTTGAATTGGTAGTTGAAAAACACGTGAGACCGAAACGGTAGTACGAAGGGGCGTGTGTTGTTCTCCTCATCTGCAACAATGTTGTGACTAGAAAAAATATGATTATTTCTGCTCATTCCGCTCGTCAGATAACATCATAAAATAAATGGAAACGGCAGAAAGATTCATATGATTAACAATAGATCTATCGAGCCCTTTAAAATGGTGGAATTCAGATTTTTTTATTTTACACTTTGTGAAGTTGTAAAGGTTAGTTTAGTCTTAGGGTTAGGTAAAAATATTTTCTTGAGAAATTGTTTAATGTACATTTTCATTCAAGTATACGTTACTATAACAATCTTATGAATTCTGAATAGATTCAATTCTGCTTCAATTCAATTCTAGTGTTAAATATATAGTGGCTCCTGTTTGATGCTATTTGCGAAGAAAAATCCGATTTGATATCAAGATTCTCAGAATAATTATACAACAAGGGGTCGAAATAAACATTTAACACTGGTTAAAGATTACCTATGCGAGGATGGACCAGCAGACCTATCAAAGGACGAACGTATATCATGTAACTGACGATGAACGCAAATATTGATACGTATTTGCCAAAATAAACGGAGATGATGTTGTACTTTCGATACAGCCGCTTCTCCTCGACGCTCTTGAACAACATCGTATCCTTTATTTCTCGTTGGATACATTCGACCACCACGAGTAGCTTTTTGTTCGTTCGAATTAAAACAAGCGAGAACAGTAACGACATAATGAGAGGCAGTTCCGTAGCGTTCACGAGCAGCGCTTGGAAATCGTGCAGCGTGTCGTACAGGTCCCAAACTTGCATCGTTACCACATGGAAGGTATATAATATTATTAACTTGAACAGCCTTGGGCTGTTTTGCTGCGGCAGCACACCGCCGATGGCGAATATTCGTTGACAGTACACGAGGGCATCTTCGATTTCGATCGAGTCGCTGCTCTGTAACATTTTCGACGAACCGATTTTCACGCGTGAGAAACGCGACGTTAATATTTCACATACCGGCGATTCTCTTGTCTCTTAATCTTTTAAAAGTTTTCGAAAAATAATTTCGGTAACTGTCGCGGAGGTCCCTATCGAAACTTTATCTCTACAATCGGGGGATCTCCCTTGGAACCAATCAAGCTGTAAACATGGTCGAAGACAGACAATGAGGGGCTGGGTATCGGTAAGACACACACTAATGCAAGCGAACCTAAAGATTGCAACATTTCAAATTTTTGACTTTTTTTCATGAAATTTTACCATCGTATTTGTCCCGTTTTTCTAATTAAAATGACGTCGATCTTGTGTAATATGTGATTTACTTGTGTAATATGCGATTAATGTTTCGGACCATACGACAGTTACGGAGAGACTACTGTATCCAGATTACGAAGACACATTTACACTACTCCGCAGTCTTAGTACATATATGTATGTTCCAATGCCGATTACGAATTAATTCGTGATCAACCAATTATGCGGAAGATTTATTATTTACTTAAAGATAATAGTTGAATAAACTTTATACACTTTGTTGTCTAAGATCTTATTACACGGAGATTTCATGACTTTTTTATAAATTTTTCTGATTAAAGTGTTTCGATATTCTATAAACTGCGTTGCATTTAATAAAACATTTTAACAACGAAGGTAAGAAACGAAACATATCGTGGTCGCGAACGTGTTTCGGTTTTGTTAGGTGTAGACATTAAAAAATTTATTAACATGCTTCCGGTAGGAAAAGGGTTAACTGTGACACTGTTACGTACGAAACGCTCGCCCGCTAAAGTATTTCGAACTTTCATTTGCACGATTCATTGACAGCACAGGGTGAACAACATTTTAAAGATTTGATCTTTAATTGAATTACGCGAATCTCTTTAAACTAAATTATTTGTTGAATAAAGTCATGGTGTTTTTGAGAACGACTTCAAAAAATGTTATTTTATGACTCTGGTAGATTGAAACAAGCGTTTCGTACGGAACGACGGATAGCAAATCACGCCGCCTCCCTTACTGCCATCACGATACTATTCTTGATCTGAGAGCTGAAACGACAGCGTCGTAGCAAGTGTTTTTTATGTAGTTGAAAGCAACCAGTGGACGTCGTTGCACATGATAGGTAATTCGACGGACTAAAACCGAATAAAATCGCAACTGTCCCTCTGGCGATAGTAATTACAGAGAAGTTTCGTAGGAATTCGATAATTTTTTATTTGTCCGCTATATGTATAGCTTCGTACGCGTGATTACTTTTAATAAAGACTTTGCTGCAGGGGTCAGTGATCAGAATTGCACCAGTAATTGCTGCAGGAACATTGATTCGCCGTGCATCGTTCTTGCAATATGGAAAAGCAGAATTATTAATTGCACCGTACCGCGCGCGTACGAAGAAGCGTGCACGATCGATAGGCTCGAAGTTAAATTTTGCGAGCTCCTCATAGTGTAACGTTATAAAGTACTATAGACAGCTGGAGGTCTTAGGTTACGACAATGTTTAAAGAAGTATTTTAAGAAGAGGATAAGTTTCTACTATAAAATTAAATAAAACGCGTGCATAATATATTTATACATAGTTTACCAGTCAACTAAATAGTGGAAACACAAACAAATTTCTAAATAATAAAACGATTCTTGTAAATGCCATAAGTGTTTATTATTGTTTTTACTACTTCGTAAATTTTGCACAAACATAATTTGTAGAATCTTAATGTACAATTGCGGAATAGAATTGCTATAATAGATAATTTCTATAACGTTACAGTTATGTCTGTTGCGGCTTTCGGGTGTAAGCCGTGTCCTAAAGGAAGAAATTTCCGGGACGTGAAAGCCTCAAATCTCTGATGCTATAACGTTGCTGGAGCAGCATTATGTAATAATTTTTTCACGCTTCCCCGACAGTTTTTATTCCATCCTAGCTCTCAGCACAGAAAGGAACGCAACGGAAAATTTGACAATCTATATAATAAATTGCGTACATAAGTAAACACTGCACATAGAACATCAAAGTTCAGCAATATCTGTTGCGTGACTCTTATAGACATTATCATTCTAAAACCAAATCCGAAAGCAGAATTGCTCTATCACGCACCGTTTTATGTAAAAATTTCTCTAAAAAACGACGTGTTACGCAAAAACTAAACATGCATGGAATGCTCCTCTGCGTAAATGGTTCTTAAAGTTTGAAAAAGAGTTGACGCGGGGGCTATACATACATATATGTAGGATTTGACAGTGCAAACTTAATACCGATTAAAATAGTTTATTAAAAATATATTGTTTATTAAAACAAAATGAATAAAACAAAATAAACAGAATTCTACAATTGTACGTTAAACTCGACCACGTTCTCATTCGCTATCCTATCGTACTCTGCCCTCCGTCCAAACATTCACGCGCTTTTAACTTCATCCTCGGTCATTCTCTCCTTGTTTAACATTCATACTAGCTCACTCTCACGTTTCTTCTCATTCTCCTGGTCCAGTCGTACAGTTCCAGCCATTCTTCATTCGCATCACTTGAAATTGTCTTAACCTAGTCACACTTTTCCCAAACATCTTGACGCCACCCCGTCGCGAGACGACACCGTCCAGTCGCACACGCACACATTCATTCATTCATACCCTTATCCTAGACTAACAATAATACAGCAGATAGGTGGGTGGTCGCTGCCTTACCCGATCCTACATACAGGGTGTCCCAAAATTCATGTTAATGCCGAAAATGGGAGGTTCCTTGGGTCATTTGAAGCGACATTTTCCTTTACAAAAATTGCGACTGCGGCTTTGTTTAGGAGATATTAACGAAAAACACGGACCAATCAGAGCGCGAGTTGGACCGGCGAGCCGACAGGCGAGCGTTGTCGAACGAATCACGACGCTCGCCTGCCGGCTCGCCGCTCTAGGTCGCGCTCTGATTGGTCCGTGTTTCTCGTTAATATCTCCTAAACAAAGCCGCAGTCGCAATTTTTGTAAAGGAAAATGTCGCTTCAAATGACCCAAGGAACCTCCCATTTTCGGCATTAACATGAATTTTGGGACACCCTGTATATGTACGTTCTATTTTTGTATTTACGAGAAAAATCCTTTGTCTAGCAGGAATTTACGGTTAGTATACGAACAAGTCAAGAAAACATTCATTTTCTCGATTCGCCAGGGCCAATGTAAGGAAAGACTGCAATACGTCGACTCAAAAATATTATTTTCAGTAATCGTCGCCTTATCTTTATAATTGTAGTACTTATTATTATGTACATAATTAAGACAGAATTTGCACCGTATTAAATCGATAATATGTCGTGGAAGTGTATAAATCAGCCGGAAGACACAGGAATATAATTCCTGCATCAATTTTTCATAATGATATTTCAATAATAGAAAAATACTTATCTAGGTAAGACGTGCGATAACATCTCATTTTTGATCGAAATCATGCATTTTTACAAAAATCAATGTTTTTCGAAAACGGTGCGCGATAGAGCTAATTCTGCTTTCGGATTTGGTTTTAGAATGATAATGTCTATAAGAGTCACCGAAGTTGTATCTTGTTGGACAGTGTAATTATACGTACCTTGGTAAACCCAAACAACGAGAATTTATCAAATTTTTCGGCTGTTAAGTACTTCGCTTGACATCCATTTATTACGCACATCAAGAGGATTTTTTTATCTTCGTTACTCACATCTGGCCATTCAATGTCGTCCAGCGCGTCGCATCCACTCTGTGACTAAACGTCATGGTTCTATCAGCACTATTATAGGAGTGTGCCACTATATGCTACAACGATCTACAACTCATTATACTGTTTATGAACATGAGAAATGGTAAATGTTTACAAAAACTAAGTTTCTGGTAGGTAAAGTATTAAAAGGGAATGTAGATTCGAAGTTGAAGACAATGGATAACTGGTTCGAGTGCATCGAAACATTTGAATTATTGGTGTAAAATGCTAAATCGAACACGAACTCGCAACGAAGTTATTCACCAATATACGAATACAGGTGCAAATAAGCAATCACGTCCAGACTGTACATTATAAAATTGGTAGCAGCCACCGGGTCTGTTTCGAACGTCTGTAAAATGTAATTCACATAGTATACGTATATTTCATTTTCTCTTAGACGGTAAACATTTCTTTTCAAATTTCTGCTTTATTGTTTATTTTGCTTGAACCATTAACGTATCTAAAGAGTGGTTGAAAAATCAATGCATATCTCGATAGCATCACTCAAAAGCACCTACTAAAATAGCGAAAATAGGAATTGTACATTAAATACATGGAATTGTACATTAATTACAATAGGAAATATAGGAATTGTACATGTCGCTCATGCAAAGGAGAATGTTACAAATAAAAATTTTTCAGTTTTCCTTTTTTTGCATTAAAATACACACCAAAGGTGTATTTGATTCCTTTAGTGATAATTAATTAAAAAAACTTTATTTCATAAAAATTTTATTAATTTTTTGCAACCTAACAGATACTCCTGTTTCTTTCTTCGTTTTGTACTTTATGAAATCACACGAAGTATCGATTATACATATAGATACAGTGACTCCCACTATACCACTGGATACAGGTAAGCATACAATGTGATTGTATGTTTATTTATGTTCTGTGACCCTTATCAATACTTACAAAAGCGGTGTGCCAACAACCAGAGAATGCACAAAAGTATGTATTTGAAGAGTGCTTTCAGACACTTTAGTTTCTATTGCAGTTGACCTTGTGTGACCTTCATATCTCGTTGACGTCTCCACCAATAAAAAAATTAATGACACCAGATTATGAGCGCCTCGATATCGAGTAAGTTTGATCTGATGCATTTTCTTCGATCTTCAAAAGCAAGCGAGTTATTCAGGTGACCTGTTTATAGTGCTCCACCCTGTATAAATATGCACTCCATAGCACCTAGAAATCTATAATTTATAAAAACATAACTTAACTATCAAACCAATTATTTATACTTACTGCCACATTTGTATCCGCATTAAAACATTTTTTAATATAGTTTTCATATGTCTCGAACGCATAATTTTATAACATTTAGTACAAAAGGATTTCATTTGTACAGCTTCACTTCTGGGCCAAACTGTACATACATCTAGATTTCATTACCAGTTTCATTGTTGATGAACTTTGCGAATCAGTTTCTTTTGCAGACTGGTTTGCTGCCTTTCTACAAGTTTCTTTCGAGATGCAAAAATGACATACCTCGCTTTTTCAATTCTAAAATATACATATATACACCGAATGTGTTGCCGGTCCGACATAAAGAACCGATAATACATATAGAGAAACACGTTTCGAGCAAACGACACGAACGCGGTATATCAATACACGCGGTAAGACTCCTAGACCGAGTGGTGAAAGAAACGCGACAAGCAAATATCACATTTGGACGGTGGGAGTCCACTAGACCCCCACTCGAATGCATGGTGCATCGATCGTTTTTACATCTTCATCCCTCAGCACCGACAATAAATAATTCTACTACGCGACTTCAAAAGTACTTGGAACCGTGATTACTGTTCGAGCTCTATTAAAAATAAAAAGTCCAGAAAAGAGAGCAGAGAAGATCGGAGTTACACGATAGTCGAATGAAAACTAATTGCACTTGAATATTTGAATGTTTTTACTGGTCGCAGCTCTGTAAAGAAAGATAGCGAAGACGTTGCACCTGACGTGTGGGGCTCGGGAAAAGAATCACAATGACTGTAAGACGAATAGAATAGTGCTGTGTCGAAGTGTCTTCCGTATGAAACGTCTGCTTCTGTCAATCGAAATCACGTTTTAGAACGTAATAGAAATTACATCCTTTTCTCGATGAAACTAACTGGTTCCACAAATCTCAGAATGGGTAAAACCAGAACGGAATTCTGGTACAACAAGATAAGTGCAATACGCTGCTGTTTGGGAACCCGGGACGAAATTTGATTTGGGAAGTGGACTGTATGGGGAAAAAAATAAAGATCGGGTGCAAACACAAACGGGAGTCCGGGATAGGGTGTTGGGTGTACTGTGTTCAAATAAAAAAAAAGCAATTTCACGATGTTGACTCTATATGTTTATTTTTGGAACTACTGCTCAACTGAGAGCTAGGAAGAGACTGATTGTCTCCTTAACGTTACAGAAAAAAGAAAAACATAATTTGATTCCCCACCCTCGTGCACGTTTCCCAAGAAGGGGAAAATTCACGAGGGTAACGGGGCACGAGTTGACCTTGTAACGAAATTTCTACGAGGCCCCGACACCCTCAACGCACCATGTGCACCATCGGGTAGCGGGTTCTAAGCGTCTTCGCGAGATTCCCGTACCGACGACTTGGGCCTTTTAGAAACTCGAGGTTTTATGACTCTTCACGCGGTTATTGAGACTGTCGTTAATAAAAAACCTAATAGCAATCCTCGCAGATGTCTTAATGATCCTGCAGGACAGTTTCCTCAAAAATAACCTCTATTGTAGCACGAGTCCTAAAACCTCTCCAGCATTTGCACAGCAAATGTTACCTTTACTGTAGGCAGCTGGTCGCTACAAGGGAATCGTGGAAGAATCGGTAACGAACTTAGAATCACGACAACGTACAGAAACGGAACAGTTCTTTAATTACGTGCACTCGCGTACAAAGACGATACAATAGAGATGTATTGTCGCAAAGGGGAGCACACTGGCGATCGAAAGACAAAGATTGTGTGACTCGCCTAAATGATCGCCTTAAGATCGTTCGAACGAATCTAATCGGTGTTTAAACGCGAGCGGTTAACGGTCATCCTCGGTAGTCACCTCATGACACATCGCGAGCGCCTTTCCGGGAATCATCAAAAACGAGGAGCATCGCGCACAGCTGATACGTATTGATACGCGGAACGCGGGGTGCTCTTCAGGGCCGTATCGCTCGCTTGCGACAGCTTAAAACTAACTTAATCTATTTAATCCTAAACGTTTAGCTGAAATTCGGAGAATGGTTGAGAACAAACGTTTCATATGCGACAATTTCAACGGTATCGTTGGGTTTTCGCACGCGGGACAAATGCCTGATGAAAAATGTTGTAGATCGGTGACTCGATCGAAGTCAGAGACGCCCTCGTGTATAGTCAACGCACATTTTTACTTAGCGGTGTATGGCCACAGAGACCCAACGGCGTATTATTCGTGGTGACACTGTGTTACCAATGCTTGGTGATGGTGCTGTGTGCCTGGGCTGCCTACGATGTACGAAACAATTTTGAAATGCTGCTTTTAGATCTGATGGAATGGATTATCCAGGTGTCTTTTATACTCGCGCTTATTCTCGTTTGGTTGAGCGACAGTTTGAAGCTGATTATCGACGAAGCCAAGAGAGAAATCAGGGACGGGGCATTTCTCAGGAACGACGAGGAGAGACGGCTGTACCACAGATACAACAACATCTCTTGGAAATTCGGCAAGTACGCGACAGTTTTTCAAGCTGCTATCGTTGTGCTGATGTTCCTCCGTCCATCGATACATCTGTTAATACACGCAGGTAATCGTTAAATTAATTAAATATTGAATTCCGTAACACACTGAAAATAAAGCAATTTTTATAGTCTCCAAGTTGCGATTGCAACGTAATATCATTTATATTATTATTAATTAATATGTTTATCTTGATTTAGAGATGAATTACTAGAAGATGTGTTTTCGTGCAACTATGCTGTTTATTCTAGATTTCATTGCGTATCATATTTTTGCAGGAGAGAGTAATGCAACGGTTTCCTATAACTTACCCTTCCAAGCTCACATCTTCTTCGATTATAAAAACCACACCATGCGCTACTTCCTTCTATACGTGTACCAGATACCCATGATATATTTGGGCATGTTTCACATAGCTGAAGTCAGTTATGTCGTCACTATGGTTTTACATCTTTGCGGGAAGTTCTCGATTTTATGTTTTCGTATTCGAAACTTGCCTACGAAGCCGCCGAGTCTCTTCCGAGATCACATTAAGAGTGTGGTGAACCAGCATTTGGAGTTGAGACAGTGAGTGAGCAGACGTAATAACGTCGACATTTTCTTCCGATTATTAAATAATTTTGCACATCATTTTTCGATGCAAAATGATTTTCTGTATTGTAGACTGCAAGAGACGAGAGTCAAAGAGCAATAGGTTGCAAAAAAAATTTCTGTAATTTTTAACAAACCGAACATATTCCTACATTTTTCTAATTTTTCCATTATTTGAAAACTGATGTACTCCTCGCCTTTGCCATAAATGCATACCTACACAAAAATCCGTAGTCACGCGATAAGGTCATGCTGTGGACATAATGGTACAGTAACATCGTCTGCGCGTGTTTCAGGACGTCAGAACTTCTGAATGACAACTTCTATCTGCTGCTCCTGATAGAATACGTCAGTTGCTCCTCTCGACTGAGCCTTTCTATGTATGTTGCATTAACCGTATGTAATTAATTGATTTTATTTTTCCGATTAGTCAAGATTCTATAATTTATAATTTCGTGAAACAGAGTCGTAAAGCAACAAACCCAGACTCATTACAAAGCTTGAGGCCTCTATTTTCGCAATCCATTCGCCTTTTTCTTCTAAAATGTTTTATTGCTATAGCGGGATAGGAAACTAATGACACATTTTTGAAGATTTTGACTTCTCCCTTTACAGCAAGTTCTAAAACTACATTGCTCATGCACAAGAAAAACATCACAGATAAAAAAATATATATTTTACAGGAGAACGGTCCAAAGACCTTTAATAGTTTAACTAGTTGCGGCTTCAAGTAAAAACAAATAAAACCTAATAATTATATTAAAGAAACTTCAAAAATTAGAATTGTGACGTTTTTCTTCAAATATGTACATACAGTGACTCCCATTAATATTTGGAAGCTCTTAAAAATACGATAACTTTTCTATATTCGACCATACGATTTGAACTTCTTTGAGAAATTTCTTTCTTTGAGTCTAAAAATCGTGAAAAACTGCAATTTTTACCGTCTTTAAACGTTTGTACCTCATTGCAACGTTGATGGATTTTGACGAAAGTTTCAAAATACGTTTAACTGATACAGATCTACGAAACGTGTTTTCTAAATTTTCAATATAAGCCCATATAAAAAGGTTGTAAAATACAACTTTTAGTATTTTCTCTGCAATTCCAACCAATTGCAAGTATTTTCAAAAATTCTTTTTACGTTACGTAACAAACTAATTGTTCTCACATATAAAAAAAATCCAAGTCGTATAGTCCAATATTAACAAAGTTATCGTCTTTTTCAGAGTGTTCGAATATTAGTGCGAGTCACTGTATGTATATGTATAATCGATACTTCGTGTGATTTCATAAAGTACAAAACGAAGAAAGGAACAGGAGTATCTGTTAAGTTGCAAAAAATTAATAAAATTTTTATGAAATAAAGTTTTTTTAATTAACTATCACTAAAGGCATCAAATACACCTTTGGTGTGTATTTTAATGAAAAAAAAGGAAAACTGAAAACTTTTTAATTGTGACATTCTCCTTTGCATGAGTGACATGTCCAATTCCTATATTCGCTATTGTAATCAATATACAATTCCATGTATTTAATGTTCAATTCCTATTTTCGCTATTTTAGTAGGTGCTTTTGCTTGATGCTATCGAGATATGCATTGATTTTTCAACCACTCTTTAGATACGTTAATGGTTCAAGCAAAATAAACAATAAAGCAGAAATTTTAAAAGAAATGTTTACCGTCTAAGAGAAAATGAAATATACGTATACTATGTGAATGCGATTTACATTTTACAGACGTTCGAAACAGACCCGGTGGCTGCTACCAATTTTATAATGTACAGCCTGGACGTGATTGGTTATTTGTTCCTGTATTCGTATATTGGTGAACAACTTCGTTGCGAGGTTTGTGTTCGATTTAGCATTTTACACCAGTAATTCAAATGTTTGTTACGACTCACCTTCCTGCAATTTCAATAAGCGCTAAGATTCACGCGAACCAGTTATCCATTGTCTTCAACTTCGCATCTACATTCCCTTTTAATACTTTACCTACCAGAAACTTAGTTTTTTTAAACATTTACTATTTCTCATGTTCATAAACAGTATAATGAGTGATCGTTGTAGCACATAGTGGCACACTCCTATAATAGTGCTGATAGAACCATGACGTTTAGTCACAGAGTGTATGCGACGCGCTGTATGACATTGAATGGCCAGATGTGAGTAACGAAGATCAAAAAACCCTGTTGATGTGCATAATAAATGGATGTCAAGCGAAGTACTTAACAGCCGGAAAATTTTATAAATTCTCGTTGTTCGGGTTTACCAAGGTACGTATAATTATACTGTCCAACAAGATAGAACTTCGGTGACTCTTATAAACATTATCAATCAAAAACCAAATCCGAAAGCAGAATTACTCTATCGCGCACAGTTTTCAAAAAACATTAATTTTTGTAAAAATGCATGATTTCGATCAAACAATGAGATGTTATCGCACGTCTTACCTAGATAAGTATTTTTCTATTATTGAAATATCATTATGAAAAATTGATGCAGGAATTACATTCCTGTGTCTTCCGGCTGATTTATACACTTCCACGACATTTTATCGATTTAATATGGAGCAAACTCTGTCTTAATTATATACATAATAATAAGTACTACAATTATAAAGATAAAGCGACGATTACTGAAAATAATATTTTTGTATCGACGCATTGCAGTCTTTCCTTACATTGACCCTGGCGAATCGAGAAAATAAATGTTTTCTTGACCTGCTCGTATACTAATCGTAAATTCCTGCTAGACAAAGGATTTTTCTCATAAATACAAAAATAGAACGTACACAGCCCCCGCGTCAACTCTTTCTGAAACTTTAAGAATTATTTACGCAGAGGAGCATTCCACGCATGTTTAGTTTTTGCGTAACACGTCGTTTTTTATCGAAATGCATTTTTACAAAAATCAATGTTTTTCGATAAGGGTGCGTTATAGAGTAATTATGCTTTCGGATTTGGTTTTACAATGATAATGTTTATGAGAGTCACGAAAGAGATATTGCTGAACTTTGATGTTGTATGTACAGTGTTATTCGTTTCTAGCTATTGTGTACAGTCTCGGCAATTTATTCTACAGATCGTGAAATTTTCCGTGGCATTCCTTTCTGTGCTGAGAGCTAGGATGGAATAAAAACTGTCAGAGAAGCATGAAACAATTATTACGTAATGCTGCTCCAGCAACGTTATAACAATTATCTATTATAGCAAGTCTATTCCGCAGTTGTACATTAAGATTCTACAAATTCTATGTTTGTGTAAAGTTTACGAAGTAGTAGAAGCGATAATAAACGATTACTCCATGGATCATTTTATTATTTAGAAGTTTGTCTGTGTTTCCACTATTTAATTTGCTGGTAAATTATGTATAAATATATTATGCACGCGTTTTATTGAATTTTATAGTAGAAACTTATCCTCTTCTTAAAATATTTCGGTAAATATTGTCATAACCGAATATCTCCAGCTGTCTAGAGTACTTTACAACGTTATACTGTTTGGAGCTCGCAAAATTTAGCTGCGGGCCTACCGATCGCGCACGCTTCTTTGTAAACGCGCGGTTTGGTGCAACTAATAATTCTGCTTTTCAATATTGCAAGAACGATGTACAGTGACTCAATGTTCCTGGAGCAATTACTGGTGCACTTCTAATCACTGAGCCCTGAAGCAACGTCTCTATTAAAAGTAATCACGCGCACGAAGCTATACATATAGCGAACAAATAAAAAATTATCGAAGTCCCACAAAACTTCTCTGTAATTACTATCGCCAGAGGGACAGTTGCGATTTTATTCGGTTTTAGTCCGTCGAATTACCTATCATGTGCAACGGCGTTCACTGGTTGCTTGCAACTACATAAAAAACAGTTGCTACGACGCTGTCGTTTCAGCTCTCAAATCAAGAATATTATCGTGATGGCAGTAAGGGAGGTGGCGTGTTTTGCTATCGGTCATTCCGTACGAATCGCTTGTTTCAATCAACCAGAGTCATAAAATAACATTTTTTAAAGAAGTAATTTTTGAAGTCATTTTCAAAAACTCCATTACTTATTCAACAAATGATTTAGTTTAAAGAGATTCCAGTAATTCAATGAAAGATCAAATCTTTAAAATATTGTTCACTCTATGCTGCCAATAAATCGTGCAAATGAAAGTTCGAAATGCTTTAGCGGGCGAGCGTTTTGTACGTAACAGTGTTACAGTTGTAAGCGTTCACCGGACCTCTGGCCATCCCACAAGCCTTAAGTGTTTATAAGAAGGCTTAAGTGTTTATAAATGATATAATAAAAGAAACTATTACTACAAACGCAAACGATAATAATTATAAAACAATAATAATATTCAAATAATGCACATAACAAACAATTAATAATGTAATAAATAGCAATAAAAGCGGTCAATATGTCTGTAGTTACAGTTTCTTCTATAATATTATATTATTTATTGTTTGTTATGTGTATTATTTGAATATTACTATTGTTTTATAATTATTATCGTTTGCGTTTGTAGTAATAGTTTCTCTTATTATATCATTTATTGTTTGTTGTGTATTATTTTAATATAATTATTGTTTTATAATTATTATCTTTTGTGTATGTAGTAACAGATGTAGTGTTTCTCCTATAAAATAATAAGTCTTCAATTAATTCGCCGTATTTAATTCGCTCTTTGGCGAATAAAAATATATAGAAAATATAGAAAAAAAAGTTACCACGACGGGATTCGAACCCCGGTCCACAGCGTAGCAGTTCAGCTCGCTACAGCTAAGCCACAGCAATTTTTTTTTTTTTAATTCACATTTTTGTTTAAAGCTATCGATTACGTTTTTAAAGATACACAAAATGTTATAAAATATATACTCTTAGGGTATTTAAATCTCGAATCTTAGAGCTAATGTGCTTTGTACAGATTTGGTTATTGCACTATATTATTGCGGTGTTCGCTATTTTTTTTCCTTTGTTTTACAAGTGTTTCTTATTAACTAGATTGTCAAAGCCCCAAAAAATATTTTTATTTGGCTAATGGAAAAATGGCGCGTATTTGATTGTTACTTACTTGCTAAGTTATGCTACGTTATGCTACTTAAATGCTATTCTTATAGATAGGGTCTTATGAGCTAGGCTTATTTACAAGGTGATATGTGAAGAGGGATATACAGGGTGGTCCGTTTAAATAAGAACACCTAAACATCTCTTCAGGTTATTGTGATGCAAAAATTATTTACGTAATAGTTACGTAATGTGCATGGTGTCAATGGACCAAATATTCGTGCCAAATATTTGGTCCAAGGGTCATTTTTTTCGGAGTTGTCAAGGTCATCGATGTTTTTTTGGTACATAACTTTTTTTTTTCTTATTGCATCGTGTAACTGATGGAAAAATACATTCAGATATATATAATAACATGACCTTGAAATGACCTTGATCTTCGAAAATTAAAGTTATACCTAGAACTGATGTCGAATATCTTCGGCCACGACTCCTGAACCTACGAATGCGAAGAAAATATTTTTTATCACACTAAGAATATCGGTCAACAGATGTGTGTATGTGTTAACTATTAAAACAACACTCACGTTCTCTTAAGTTATCATCAGAGATGTTCAAAATGGTGTCCTTCTACGTTGATACATTTTCTGAAACGTGCAATGACCGACTGTACAGATCTTTCGATTGTTTCGGAATTAATATCAGCCCAAGCTCTAACTATTCGGTTCTTCATATCCTCTGGTGTAGTTGGTCGTTCATTATAAACTGTTTGTTTCAATTTTTCCCACAAAAAAAGTCCATGGGTGTGAGGTCTGGTGAACGCTGTGGCCATCCAGGAACTCCGGTACGACCAATCCATCGATTTGGAAATTTTAAATCCAAAATTTGTTTGACAAGGCGTGTAGAATGAACCAGACAACCTTCATGCTGATACCACATTCTTAAACGGATATACAGGCTGAGTCACCAAACGTTAGCACCTCAAATATCTTTGTTGTTTCTAAAG